>VZTH01009026.1:0-10072 GCA_013397815.1 Aleadryas rufinucha | reverse complement strand
TTATATTATATATTTTATATATTATTTTTCACTTATTATCATTTTATAAAATTATGAGATCAATTATGGCCTAAATGTGTTTTTCACTGAAGGAAGTCGGGTCTGTAGCTCAGGTGGGCTTTTGACCTTGCCTAAATTTAGGTGAGACTAATTTTGTCCCAGAAATGATGCAGGCCATGAATCCGGGGACTGGTTGGTCAAGGGTGACTTTGTCCATCTGGCCATGCCACCAGCAGGGCTGGGAGGGGTGTCCTGTCCCTGAGGAATTCCACCCTCGCTCTCCATGTGCTCCACGCCCCCATGACAGGGGGTTGTTGTTGTGCCCAGGCGATGCAAAATCCTTCAGCTGAGTAAAATTCTGGTTTCTTTTGGAAGACTAAGCTTTACATCCCAGGAAAAATGAGGTTGGGTCTTGCTGAGCTTGGAGACAACTCTGAGCAGGTTCTTCTGGGCTTGCTCTGGTGTCCCCCAGACAAGGCTTGTTCTTTCTGTCTCTTTAGAATGATCCATTTCCTTCAGCTCTCCCACTCCTTCCTCCTTTCCTCTTCCAAGTGAAGTTTTTCCATCTGTCTGTCCCCATCATCAGGCATTGTCCAGCCCTCATGAAAGCTGCCAGAGGCACCAAGGGACAGGGATTGCAGCGGGGGGTAGAAGTTTCCTTTGAACCCACCTTTTCCAGCAGCATCTTCCCAGCTGCCCATGGCTGGTGGTTGCTCCAAACGAGACTCTGGAATTCCCTGCACAGAGATCTCCAGGTTCCCAGAGACGCTGTGAGATCCAGAGCCAAGGGAAAGACAGGAGAGGGCTGGGATGGGACTTGCAGGCAGTGGCAGCTGGCTGCTTTCATGCTCCTCTTCTTTGAAGGACCTTGTCCAAGCCCCACCCTATCTCCCCCACCTCTCCTCACCCTCATTTCCATCTCATCCTTCCCTCCTCATCCTCATTTCCATCTCCTCCTTCCACACCGCCCCCCGGACTCAGAGACCAAACTTGGTGACTCTCCCATGAAAGGCTCCAAGGCTCAGGCGAAGAACAAGGACAAGGACAAGTCCAAGGCACCCAAAGATGACAAGAAAAAGAAGCAGCAGCCGGTCCCTGAGCTCCCCGAGAAGAAGAACAAGCAGAAGATTGATGAACTGAAGGTACTGGGGGGTGCTTCCAAGGAAGTACCTAATCCTAGGGATGATGTGCCTTGGGACATCTCTCCTAGGGATGTATCTTGGGATGAGGCTTCCCAGCCTCTCTCCATAGCTGGAAGGAGTCCGAGGTCACAAGAAAAGGGGTTGTCCTGGGATAGGCTCATCCTTGGGGCAGCCTGGATGTGCCCCAGCTGGAGGGGAGAGTTTTCCTGCCTGGATGTGGCTAGCCCAGCCAGGATTCAGGACAGGGGTGGGCTCTGGTTCAGTGATCCCAAGGATTTCTCAGGATTTATGTCGCCTGTGGTTCTGGGGTTCACATGGGGTTTGGACCTGGGTCTTGCATACAGGGGGAACAATGGCCCCACCCGTTGTTCCGAGATTCCCCTTCTCCAACCCAATAACACTGGAGATTCTTCCGCTTCCTAGAAAAATTAGGCACTGGGAGCTGAGGTGTCAATGTTCACAGAATCCTGGGATCACTGAGGTTGGAAAAGTGTTTCCAGACCATCGAGTCCAACCTGTGACCAGTTCCCACTTTGTCACCAGCCCAGAGCGCTGAGTGCCACGCCCAGTCCTTCCTTGGACACCTCCTGGGATGGGGACTCCAAACCTCCCCGGGCAGCCCCTTCCAAGGCCTGACCACCCTTTCCATGGAGAAATTATTCCCAATATCCAACCTGAACCCCCCTGGCACAACTTGAGGCCGTTTCCCCTTGTCCTGTCCCTTGTTCCCTGGCAGCCGCCTGAGTACTCGCCACATCTTTTCCTCACCTTTATTTTTAATCCCAAATTCCCTCCTTTTATCTTCCTGTCATCTCAGGTCTTCAACAAAGAGCTGGAAGCGGAGTTTGACAACTTTGAGGATTGGCTGCACACCTTCAACCTGCTCCGGGGGAAGATCGGGGACAACGACGACAATGCTACGGAGGAGGAGCGGATAGTGGGGAGGTTCAAAGTGAGTGGTCAGGAATGTTGGTTGGGACCTCGGGGAGAGTGTTTTGGGATGGATTTGCTTCCCTGGAGCCCCTGGGCAGCAGGACTCAGCCGGGCCGTGCTCTCCCTTGCACCAGGGCTCCATGTGCGTCTACAAAGTGCCGCTCCCTGATGACATCACCAAGGAGGCGGGATACGACCCCACCTTCGGGATGTTCCAGGGCATCCCCAGCAACGACCCCATCAATGTGCTGGTCCGAGTCTACATCGTGAGGGTGAGTGGGAATTTGGGGTGTGACAGGCGGGATCCGGCACTCCCTTCCACCCTGAGCTGGTCCCGGTGCCATGGGGATGGTGGGATTTAGCTCCAGGGCATCAGGACCCAGGATGAAGCTTGAGGACTGAAGCAGCTCCTTGGTCATGGAATGGTTTGGGTTGGAAGGGACCTTAAAGCCCATCCTGTTTCGCCCCCCATTGTGGGCAGGGACACCTCCCACTGTCCCGAGTTACTCAGGGATATCCCGGGATGTCCAGACCCTGAACGGTGTCTCCAGGGTTGTGTGCTCCCAGGACTGGGAACAGGACAGATCCAAGCTCCTGCCAGATCCAGAGACGTCTCTCCGGCAGATGCAGTGGACCAGCGTGTCCTAGCACTCAACTCCCATGGATAGTTTGGATCAGCCTGGACTGTGAGGTGTTGGTTCCTTACACAGCCACGCCACCACCCCAGTGATGGTTCAGGATGGGCGAGAATGGGAGAAAAAGAGTGGAAGGGGATCTGGCAGGAGGGAGTAGATCCATCTGAAGGACACGGAACCTCCTTGAATACGCGCTCCGTGACCATTGATCTGATCCGGCCAATGCACGTTTTTCCTCTATATATGGAGTGTGCTCTGGAAAAAGTCACTTCCTGACCCCTGAACTGGTCATCCCCCTGTCCCCAAGCGTGGGGTTCTGCCACCAGGCACTCGGGAGGGGTCTCCATCCTGCGGGAAGCACCTGGGCTGCCCTTTGCCACCACCTTGTCCCAGTGTATTACAAATGGAACCTACTTTTGGCTCCGTTTCCCACCAGCCTGGTCCTCCATCCAGAGCTGCTTCCCACTGGGATGTGGAGTCTCCCATCCATCACCAGGCTGGAATAGTAGGCAACCTATTGGTTGGTCAACCCCAGAATCAACCAGGGCTGGGTGGATGTGTCCTCACATGGGCATCTGCTTGGAGGTGGGACTGGAGAGTTTGGGGGTCCTCACCCCCTCTTTGGGGAGAATCCAGCGTGGAGGGAACACGAGGGGAAGGGGATGGATGTCTCAGCATCCTGGTCAGGTTCTTGCTGGGGGTGTTTCCTGAGAGCCTCTTTTTTGCCTCTGATGAGATTCCAAAGGTGACTGTGGTGACATTTCAGGACACAGCCAGCTCCAGCCTCTCCCTGAACCAGGACAGGGATTAACACGAGGCGGGAATATCCCCGTTTCAATCCAAGACACTCTGTTTAGGGACTGAAGTGGCCGGGTGTTCTCAGGGATGGAGAACGGGCCCATCCCTGAATTTTTGGCTGCCCTGGACAGCACTGACCCATCCCATCTGTTCCCTCCAGGCCACGGACCTCCACCCGGCTGACATCAACGGGAAAGCCGATCCCTACATTGCCATCAAGCTGGGCAAGACGGACATCAAGGACAAGGAGAACTACATCTCCAAGCAGCTGAACCCTGTCTTTGGGAAGTGAGTCTGCGCCTGGAATTGCTGAGCTGAGCCTGAGCTTGCTGGCCCTCAGACCTGCACCTGAGCTGTCCCACGGCTGCTCCTTGAGCTGGAATGATGGGATTCATCCCACAGTGTGGATGTCCTTCTGGGATGTCCTTCTTTGCCAGCATGGGGTCAATGTAGCACCAGGTGTTTAAGAGATGAACCTGAAATTTATCTGATCGAGGTGAAACAACCACTGAGGAATCACTAGACATAAATTTGAATGAGAATAAAACACAAACTCGATTTCAGAGCTGTTGGGACATCCAGGTCAAGGATTTTCCCTCCTGTCGAGGGCTGGTGAGCCTGGCAGAGCTGGTGGTTGAGTTAAAACCCACCTCAGATGTCCCGCAGTGGTGGGTGCAAATTGAACACCATCCATGGATTGGAGCAGACCCACCTCCCCTCCTGAGTGGCAGCCAGACCCTCCAGCAGCTTTTCTCTGCTTCCCCCAATCCCAGATCCTTCGACATCGAGGCCACCTTCCCCATGGAGTCCATGCTGACCGTGGCCGTGTACGACTGGGACTTGGTGGGCACCGACGACCTCATCGGGGAGACCAAGATCGACCTGGAGAATCGCTTCTACAGCAAGCACCGGGCGACCTGCGGCGTGTCCCAGGCCTACTCCATGTACGGGAAAAGCCTTCCCTGCCCCACCTTCCGCCCAGACCCTCCTCTGCATCACCTCCTGCCCAGACCTCCCACAGAAATCTCCCCATTCACTGCCTGCTGATCCTGGAATGATTTGTTTCGGGAAGGACCTCGCTCCGTCCTATCCTGCCATGGGCAGGGATTAATGGAGGAGCCTGTGCTATCCCTGGTTTGGTGACCAGCAGTAGGGAGCAGTGGAACGGGACGTCAGGAGCCCAGGGCAGCTGCAAGGGACTGGGAGGACTGGTCGGACTGGGAAGAGGGGTGAGGTCAGGGCTGAAATAGGAGCAGAGCAAGTGAAGTGATGCCCAGCATCAGGAATCAAGTGGGATGCACTGGGAATTCCAGGTGTGAGCCAAGGTGGGGTGGAAGGTGTTTGCAAAAGGGGTACAGAGGGATCAAGTTTGGTCTGAAGTTTCATCTTTTCTGCCTCAAATCCTTTCTCTGGGAATTTTGGGTCCTTCGTGGTGCAGTGAGGTTTTTTTCTGGCAAAAGGGAAAAAAATGGCTCTTTCCTCCCAACCTTTTTTCTCTGACCTGACCCTCCTGTTCCCAGCCACGGGTACAACACCTGGCGTGACCCCATGAAGCCCTCCCAAATCCTGTCCAAGCTGTGCAAAGAAGGAAAAGTGGATGGGCCGCACTTCGGGCCAGGGGGAAGAGTGAAAGTTGCCAACAGGGTCTTCACCGGCCCCACGGAGATCGAGGATGAAAATGGTATGGCCCCTTGGGATCAACCCATGGGGGAGGGAGGTTCTGGAGGGTAGCAGGGGTCTGGGGGCTCTCCTCATCATCCAGGGTTGGGATCTCAGAGTAGTTTGAATCATGGAATAGTTTGAAAGGGACTTTTGAAGGTCGTGCAGTCCAACCACCCCAGGCAGATGTGGTGGCCCCATCAGCCAGCCCTGCAGTCACCATCCTGGTATGGGACCAGAGTCCTACAGACCCTCCAGGCCAGTGGGTTCCTCTTGGAATCACTCAGAGGCATCCATGGACACCCAGAGTGACCAAAGCTGCCTCTGGAAGCACCCTCCTGGCAGTGCCTGTCCGAAGAGCAATGGAGACACCTCACGGCTTTTCCAGGGTGTAGGAAATTGTTATCCATGGAAATGCATTCCCAAACAACGGGGGATGAGGGCTGCGTTCCAACAACCGTGTACCCAAGAAAGAGGGAGACAGGCCAGGAGGGGTGAAGGAGAGGAGTAAAACATGGTCAGCGGACATGGAATTGGTTCAGACAGGGAAAACTGGATGGGGATCTGTAGGGATGGAGAGAGGAGTGAGGAAACGCCGGCTGAGGGACAAAAAGTGTTCCCAAGGGATGGCTGAGGCAGTTCTGCACCTCGGAGCAGGGGTGGAGGCCCCGGGTACTTTGCTGTCCCTGTCCCAGTCGTCCGAGCTCTCCTTTGTCCTCCAGGCCAGAAGAAGCCGACGGACGAGCACCTGGCGCTGGCGGTGCTGCGGCACTGGGAGGACATCCCGCGGGCCGGCTGCCGCCTCGTCCCCGAGCACGTGGAGACGCGGCCGCTGCTCAACCCCGACAAGCCGGGCATCGAGCAGGTCTCACATCCCAACGGGAATGGGGGCGGCCCATGGGGGGCCAAAGCAGCCCTAACCCGCCTCGGGGTGGGCAGGTCACCGCGGGATCCCGGCAGAGAAGATCTCCAGTGCCTCTCGATCCATCCTCATCCGTTTCACCTCCCACAGTCCCTCCTGATTCCCCACACGGGGGCTCCTGGGAGCAAAATTCCCAACAGATTCCCAAGCAGAAGGCACTGGGAATCCCCCAGGCTGCTGCACACAAAAGGCAGTGCTGGGAATTCCTTGGAGACCCCGAACCTCCTGGAGTCCTGAGGAGGACTCTGAGCCCCATTTTGGGGGGGGAGGTCACAGACCTGTTGAGTAAAGGGGGGAGAGTAGGAAGAGAGCTGGGCTCTGGTTGTTTTGCAGACCCAGTTTTGGTCAGAAATCTCCCAAAATCCAAATCTGGGCTGTCCCTGTTGAGCCTTTGGCGAGTTTCTTGTAGAGGTTGGGAGCACAGGAGGGAAAGCTCCCCTTGGTGCTTGGCTCACCCTGGTGAGGCTGATCTGAGCTCACATGGATGTGATGGAATCATGGAATGGTTTGGGTGGGAAGGGCCTTAAAGCCCATCCAGTTCCACCCCCTGCCAGGAGCAGGGACACCCTCCATGAGACGCTTCTGCAGGGGTGGAGAAGGATTCATGGCGTGGGAGAACCTTGTCCCACTCCACGTACGGCATGGCCGGAGTGATGGCTGTGGGAAGAGGGGGACACTCACGAGGAGGGGACAGGAGGGACAAGGGGACCTGACCGTGCCTCTCCCACCCCGCAGGGCCGCCTGGAGATGTGGGTGGAGATGTTCCCCATGGATATGCCAGCGCCCGGCCCCGCCATCGATATTTCTCCCAGGAAACCAAAGAAGTAAGGAACAGGCCAGCCAGCCAATCCCAGGGAAAACGGGAGGTCGGGGATGGAGCTCAGCTTCTCCCATCTCCTGCCGCTGCTCCAGGGCCAGCCCAGCCCTCTGCTCGGGTTCCTCAGCCGTGCTGGCACTTCCAGAGATCCCAACACTGGAGGCAGTTCCAGAGCTGCTCCTGAGGGTGGTATCCCACCTCTTCCATCCCCTGCAGCTCCCGATCTTTCTCGGCCGTGTAAACTGGGAAATTCCATCGTTCCCAGGCCTTGGCTCGGGGCCAGGGTGGAGCAGAGTGCCCAGCCCTGAGCCTCTCCCGGGCAGGGGTATCCCGGGGCTTTTGGATGGAGCTTTTCCAGGAGGTGATGGATAGAAGGAAGGGTGGTGGAGGCTACTGGGACAGCTGATCATTCCAAGCGGGAAAGAGCAAGCACAGACAGTGCATGGAGAGGGAAGAAGGACATTTCTTCCCTCGATAACCCTCCCAGCCCTTTCTCGCCCCGCTGCCCTTGGTCCTCGGGCCCCTTCTCCAACCCCCAGGGCTGGGATACAGGGATGGCACTGGGAATCCTGATGGGAGCCTCTTGTGCACCCCAGGCAGCCGATGCCTTGGGTGGAGAGAACATCCCTGGATCCCAGCTGGGAGAGGGACAGCATGGGACAGGCAGGCGCAGACAGGAGGGGCTGGAAAAGGTGGAGGAATCCCATGGATGGGCTCAGCCAGAGGGAGATCCCAAAGGAGAGGGGTTGAGGAAGCTGTAAATCCGCTTCCCTCACCTGGAGGACTCCCCGGCACTTCCAGTGAGGTGCTGTGGCTGTGACCACGTGTCCTGAGCCTCCCTCCAGCCTCCCCTCTGCTCTTCCTCCACCCACTCCCACTGTGGGAGCCACTTCCTCCATCACCAAAATTCCCGTGCAAGCAGAAGTGATGGGAAGGAAGCTCCCCAGGCTGCTGCACAGTGCTGGGAATTCCTTGGAGACCCTGAACCTCCTGGAGTCCTGAGGGAGACTCTGAGGCCATTTTGAAGGGAGGTCATAGTCCTGTTGAGTAAAGGAGGGAGAGTGGGAAGAGAGCTGGGCTCTGGTTGTTTTGCAGANCACCCCCAGCCCTCCCAGCCTGTCCCCATAGGAAGAGTCCCATCCCTGTAATGATCTCCACGGTCGAGCTGCCCCTCCTGTTCTTGCTCTCCTGATGCCTGGGATAGATCCCTGTGAGCAATTCCCTGTTCCTGGAGCCCAGCCCTGCTTTCTGGCAGCATCACCCCGTCCCCTCCTATCCCATTCCCCGTTCCCGTGCCTCACCTCCCTTTCCCTCCCTCGGGCAGGTACGAGCTCAGGGTGATCGTGTGGAACACCGACGAGGTCATCCTGGAGGACGACGACTACTTCACCGGAGAGAAATCCAGTGACATTTTTGTCAGGGGGTAGGTACAGCCCGGAATTCCAGCGGTGCCTCCTCCTCCTCTCCCGGGGTGGGTGCCAGTCCTCGCTGGGGTAGGAGCGGGAAGGGAGGGAGGGCACGGATGGTGCTGGGGGTCCCAACGGTGCCGGTGTCTCCTGGGCTGTTTCCTGCCTCTCCCCTCTCCCTGGCTTCACATCCCGCTGCCTGTTCCTGGTGCCCCGCCTGGGGCTGCGGGTGGTCGCCTGGAACGCCCCTGAGGTGGTTTCGGAATGCGACGCTTTCCTGGCGGGAGAGGAGATGCCTGAGACCTCTGCCAGGGGGTGACGAGGCCTCGCTGCTCGGTCCCCTCTGCCCCTCTCTGAGCTTGTCTCGATGTCCCCTCGTGGCATTTCCACCCCGCCACCTCCAGTTCCAGCGTCCGGAGCCAAACCGGTGGGGGTGGTTCTGATGGTTTGTTCCCGTCTCCTCTTCACTCCCACTCAGCAGGAAGGGAATTTCCCCTTCCAGAATTTCGCCACATCAGGGAGTCACGGAATCATGGAATGCTTTGGGTGGGAAGGGACCTTAAACCTCAGCCCATCCCAGCCCTTGCCATGGGCAGGGACACCTTCCACTGTCCCAGGCTGCTCCAGGCCACAGTTCTGTCTCTCAACAGACAAATCCCATGGGATGCAGATCCAAGGAATCCAAGCAAAAACCCTGAGCTCCAGGGAGACCTTGGAGCCATCCCAGCAGCTCCATCCCTCTGGAATTTGAGCACCTTCCATCCCCGGAAGTGTCCAAGGCCGGGCTGGACAGAACTTGGAACAGCCTTGGGCACTGCCAGGGATCCAGGGGCAGCCACAGCTGCTCTGGGCACCCTGTGCCAGGGTCTCCCCACCCTCCCAGGGAACAATTCCTTCCCAATATCCCATCCAGCCCTGCCCTCTGCCACTGGGAAGCCATTCCCTGTGTCCTGCCCCTCCATCCCTTGTCCCCAGTCCCTCTCCAGCTCTGTTCTGATCCCTTTCCATCCTGCTCTGCTCCAGCCTCCCCAGCAGCGCTCCCAGCTCCCGTACAATTCCTTAACCCTTCCCTGCCCAGGGTAAGCCCTTGGACAGCCCCCTTGAATCTCTTTCTCCCGAAGTCCTCTGTTCCCTCTGGGACCCTCCTGCCCCTTGGATTTGCCGCTGCAGCGTCTGGAGCAGCCCCGGCTCCTTGTTCACATCTTTTAGGTCCTCCCAGTCCCGGAGACACCCTGGCTGCCTGGACAGGGTGGTCCTGTGCCCTCTCCTGCCCCGTGTAAACCTGTGCCCCCCTCTCACCCCCCTGGGCCCTGCAGGTGGCTGAAGGGGCAGCAGGAGGACAAGCAGGACACGGATGTCCATTACCACTCCCTCACCGGTGAAGGCAACTTCAACTGGCGCTACATCTTCCCCTTCGACTACCTGATGGCCGAGGAGAAGATCGTCATCTCCAAGAAGGAGTCCATGTTCTCCTGGGACGAGACCGAGTACAAGATCCCAGCCCGCCTCACCCTGCAGGTCTGGGACGCCGACCACTTCTCGGCCGATGATTTCCTGGGTAGGTGGAGGGTGCAGAGCATCCCACAAACCCCTTGAGCTGCTGCTGGATGGAGCAGGTGGGATGAGAGGGCAGGAAGGGTCTGCAGAGGGATGTGGACAGGCTGGATGCATGGGCCAGGGCCAAGCTCCAGGTCCTGAACTGGGGTCACACCAACCTCATGGAGCGCTCCAGCCTGAGGCAGAGGGGCTGGGAAAGGCCC
>VZTH01009020.1:0-91507 GCA_013397815.1 Aleadryas rufinucha | reverse complement strand
GGAGAGGAGAGGAGAGGAGACCCTCACCCATTGCCCCTGTAAACTTGCCCTTGGTTCAGCAGCACTTTGGACTTTCTTCAGAGACTGCTGTGCTGATGCCATGGGTTTGTGAGTGATGTAAGGGGCTACAAAACCACCTGTGTACCTGCAGAGATGCTTCACTGTGCTGTGTTATCCCACAGGGGTAACAGGCAGGTGGCAGACCAGCTCTGTAGCAGGTTTGGGTCTTGATGCCACAGAACGGTAGAGTTAAACCAACCAAAATTTCTCCAGAATAATGTCTATTTAATAGAAAATAACTCTTTGCTGAAATTGAAACAGTGAAAGGACCTTATTGATGTTCATAAAATTCCATTATAAAAAATAAGTTCTTAAAATTAGGCATTTTTCTAAAATTAAAATATTTTAGTAGGAGATTTTTGGTTTGAAATTATTTGATTACTATTTTTTTTGAACTAGCTTTAATTTCAAAATATTACACATTTTACACTATTAATAAATTAGCGTGTTTTGATCACTTGTTTTGTACTCTCTACAATGCCAATTTCTAAATCAATTACCAAACCAATTATCTATTACAAATGACCCCTCTTCTCTGTTACCAATGAAAAACCAAATATGAATTACCAAACCAATTAGAATACCAATTAAAAATTTCCATTGTAATTACCAGTCACTAGTAAGAATTACCCCAATGGCCATTTGGAACACCAATTACCAATTAAAATACCAATTACCAAAGCAAATATCAGTTACAGTAACACTTAACAATTAGAATACTAATGAATTATTGCATTACCATATCTGATATTGTTTATAATTAAAATAATTATTATGTCCTATTCATATATAAAATTTAAATTACAAAATTTAAAAAGCTCTCCAAATCAAAACAGAAGCAAAACCTTTCAGCTGATGGCAATTATATTTCCTCACAGACATTGCAGCATGGGAGGTTTAAACCTGGGGGCCATTTATGCTAACAATGAACGGAAAATGTTGGAATTCCCCACAGAATGGATATTTGAGGTTACCATTTGTAAGACCCAGCTCCATATCTGTTGGGAAGCCCACCTGCTCCTGGTGCTAAGGCCTCAGACCTCAGCTTTCCTAGTCCTGAATCCCAGGGGTAGGAGCCAGGACTACTTAACATGGGAGATCTGGACGGTTGGGTCACAGCTGTCACAGCTGTCATTCTGCCCATGCATGACACAGAGGTGTGTGTCTTGTCCTCAGCACAAACAACCCACAGAGAAACATTCCCCCTTCTAGAGAAGCAGCTGCTGAAGGCACTGCTGCTCACTGCCCCTGCCTTCCTGTGCCTTTTCTGGGCTGCACACCAGGGCTCAGCAGATGCAGCTGGTTGGTGCCATGTGTGCTTGAGCCCAGAAATCCCCAGTTCCAGGATAATTTTTTGGCCACTGGGATGTTAGCAAGGTGAGGCAATGCCCTGTGTTGTGCTGGTGGAGCAGCCTGACCTGGAGCAGGGGAGGTCAGGAGGCAAGCACGGGTAGGGATGGAGGAGCTGCAGAGCTGAGCCGAGCTGATGCTCCCACGTATGTGGAGTGCCAGGTGCATAAATCGGAGTAATGAAATTCTTTCCCCTCACAGTGCTGAGCCATGACAGCAGCCTGACCTGTGGCCATCCCTGACCCTGGCCGCTGTCTGGAAGAGCACTGTTCAATCCACATCAAAACCTTTTCAGGGCTCCTACTGACTGGCTGACAATGACAAGAAAAACATGAAACTCCTTGTGCCAGTGCCCTGGGCCTGTTTCACTAGAGGAGGTATAAGCTATGTTAGTTTTTGTTTAAGCATGGTATGGAGCTGCAGTTTAGCACTCCTGTTTCTAGAATGGGCTCAGGGACTTGATGCACAAAGATCTAAAACTGGTTTATTTCAATTTCCTTTTCTGACCAGCCTCACATCGAGCAGCATCACTGCAGGGCTGAAGCAGCTCCTGTGTTTTTGTGGGGACAGATAAGCTGAGGGACTGCCACACCACACTACATGAATATATAACCTACTCCCCAAGCTATATGAGGTCCCAGCAATACACAGACTATTGCTCATTACATAGAATCTGTGAGTCCATATGTTCAAAGGATGACGTGTGATACATTATTCACCCTTGCAGTTACTGTATAATTACATGTGTTTGGCTAGCTGGGGCACATAACTGCTCCTAGGTGTCAGTCAGTGTGTTGGAGGCTTCTCTGAGAAATTCAAGATGTTGGGGTTTTACGTAGCCGAGATGCTCCCTTGGGATATTTGGTACAAAACATAAGCCTTGGCAGAAGTCTGTTGGTGCCCCTGTCTCAGGGGGTTTCTTGGCAGATGCCAATTACTGACAATTACAACCATCTATGGCAGAGCTTAGGAAATGACAGGCACGTCTGTGTGTCCAGCTCAGGGGGATTCAGGTATTAAAGAAGTGTCTGAGTGTAATGTCCCTGTGCATGAGCATAAGCCACAGCAGGGTGTGTGTGGGAGGTGAGGAGTGGCGTGGGACGGAAGGGACCAATATGGTTACGGATTGCACTTGTGCCCTCTGTGTCCTTGGCTGTTCTGGAGAGTGTTAAGGCCCTTGGCAGCATTTTAGCACTCCTGGGGGGCAATATGGCATCTCCTCCAGACTCTGCCCACAGCATCTCAGCAGAGGCCTTTAGTGCTTGGCACAGCCACCTTCTGGTGGTCTCTGCAGTGCTTGAACTAAGGGACTGCTCCAAGAGGAGGGCAAGGGACTTCTGAAGCCCTGTAGCACCTCTGTAAAAAAAGTGGGCAAGGGCAGGAGCAGAGCAGACACCTTGCCTCAAAATCTCACAATGTTTAGTAACTCCCGAGAGGAGAGTACATGACAAGAGAAAGATTTATTTGGATTGGAAACGAATGTGTAGNAAGGGAAGGGAAGGGAAGGGAATTATCAATGTTCTACTGCAGTTCTGGCTTCCCAACAAGTACTTAATCTCTTTCCCAGACAGTGTTTAATGAACCTTTATCTCTTTCCAAAAAAAAAAGTCGTTTTTTTTTGTTTTTTTTTTCATTTTCTCTTCCAAAATCTGAACTGCTGGGACTCCCAAAGTTCAGCAGAATTTTGATTTCTGTGAGTTCTGTTTGTACTATTGCAAGTCAGCAAAGCATTTTTCTGTAAGCAATTGACCAGGAAGAAATACACCATTACCTTTTGCTGCCATAGTAACTTTCATCCAACACCGCTGACTTACAGGCAATATTATCAACATCTTAATCATTAGAGATTAATTGTCTGGTCCAATATCTCATTAAAAATTAAAATCTATCCCTATGCAGTATGTCTTCAGCAGAGTTAAACCAGAGTAGACTTTCTGGTTTCCTTAAACTGAGGGATGAATGATCATATTTTATCTCTGCAGCATCAGATCATGGCCACTCAAAAAAAAAGTGTTTGCAGTGCTCTATTATTTCCTCCCCAGTTTATGAAAAGATGGATTTGGGAACTACGGAGCAGCTGGCCAGCTCACCTAAGTGATTCCACAGGATTTTTGGCATCTGTTGGTCTGCTTCCACTCTCAGTTCTTTTAGAAATATTTAAGGAAGTGTAATGCATTAATGCTGCTAATGGATCCATTCTGGTCTGCTCATTGTTATTGTGTCTTCTTTGTCAACTACAAAGTTGCAACTACAGTGCTGCTTAAGTTCTTTCTGAGGTCTGTAATTTAGCATCTTTTTTTAATTGGAGAACCAAAGAGTATACCCCTTGCCCATCTCTTATTTGGAGAAATATGGGATTGCCCTCTAGATTTATACACTTCCAGATGAATTACCAGACTGAAAAGAAAATATTTTGCACTTGGGAGGATCATACACTCTGGGATTACCAGTTTACAACATAAGCATTTATTATACCATAATGGCTTTGGAGCCAAAGTTTAATTCAGTAACTTCATGAGACTTACTAAAACTGATTGGCAGTGGAACCTTACTACTGTACCATGAATAGGGAAAGATTCAAGTCTGGAAAAGGATGTGGACAAATTCTGGTAACCCAGTGCAGGAGTAAGAGCCTGTGGATGCCTCAAATCTTTAGCTACACCTAAATTTCTTACACCTGTGTTCTCTAGGATCTTTAAGTACCTTACCACAGTTTAGCAACTCAGCCTTTATCACATGCTTAAACCCAGTGACATCCACAAACTATGTGTTTTCCAGGTGCTTCTTAGCATAAAGGGATAGAGATAACAGGGTCATACTATGCTGGCAATGTGGAAGGCACTCACTCTAGCTGTGGCAAATCCAGAGACAGTTTCCTCTTCTGCCCGCAGAAGTTCAAACCAAATTTTTCTACCTTCCTGGGGATTACCCTGCTCTTGAATCTTGCCTAGAAAAGAGCCTCTTGCAGCAAGGATTTACACCCACATCCCCACGCTAGGAGAAAGTAAAATTTAATACATTTCAAATGTGGTTTTGAAGAGTGACCAGTTTTAAGAGGAAAGAGTGGCAATTCAGAGAGAAGGGATTTTCCTTGGGATCTCTAGCATTTCAAGCGCTTGTCATGAGGATACTGTGCAAGAGAGGAGGCAGGAAGAAGGACTTTATTCAGAGGTGCAGGGAACTCAGCACCTTGTCTCTGGCTCTGGACTAGACCCCAAGAGCCAAGCACCCCAAAATCCAGCATCAGGATTCATAAATCATCACCAGCCCTCAGCCTTTGCCTATCTCTGGCAGAGCACACAACTTTTAAATCAGCACCCAGGTTCCTGCCAGTGCGGGGCTCTGGCTTGCAGCAATCAGCAGAAGAGAAACCGTCCATGGGCTCAGCTCCAGCACTGCCAGGAAGGGGGCCGTCCCTTGCATTTGCCTCCCCTGCTCCTAATGCCTGGTTCTCCTCCTGGGTAACTAATTCTGCTTCCCCAGCTACCCAGGAAGGATTTAATAAGCTGAACCTGGAGCAGCTGCCAAAAGGGTTTGAACCTGCGTTAGAATATGGGTCAGCAGAAAAGCATGATTACAGAAATGCTATTTAAGGCTTTTCATTAAAATACAAAGGCCATGTAAGAAAGAAAAGGAATCTGCGGGTCAAGTTGAGAGCTGTCTGTCCATCCACGAAATAAAAAACCCTGTCAGAGCGCAGCCGGTGTCAGGAGCCGGCAGGCGAGGTGGCATGTGTGGGTGGTGTGTGTGTGGCCGGTCCTGTGTGGGTCTGAGCAGTTCCCGGGAGGTGACAAGAGCTGTCAGCACCTGTGAGCTCCTGCAGCGCTTTGCAGGTTTGGGTATGGGGTGCCTGGTGCTATAAACGCCCACTGATGGCAGCTGCAATTGAGGAGCTGTGAAGCGTAGGAGCCACTGTGCCACACATCCGCCCCCTCGTTTCACCACTACCCACCAAGCATCCTGCACCCAGACCTGCGGAGCACAGCAGGATCACAGGCAGGATCTCCAGGATGGGGTCCTGTATCAGCAGGCTGCTCCTCCCTCTGCTTGCCTTTGCCTTCGTGGCTGACGGCCTTTCAGAACAACAAATGCTGCTAATTTTGTACTAATTTTTTATGGGGACCCTGCCAAGGTCAACAGGCCTAAAATTTCACACACATGTGCTACCCTAAAAACATTTAATTTGGTGTTTGTTCTTTTTTTCACATCTCTATTATCAAGGGGGAAAAATACCACTTTCCAAAAGGAGGGATGCAGCCGTATTAAAATCCCAGCTGGATGAACTGTTCACAACAGATCCAGCAGATGCGGGCGTGCTGATGGCAGGGTTTTGCATGCCAGCTGTGCCCTCTCTTGCCTCTCCATGTCAGCTCTGTCACTGATAGCTGGCAAGGGATGCAGGCCGTCAGGATGCTGCGTGCAGAGTTCGAGACACTCATCTCCAGGCAAGTTTCTGCTGGCTCACACTGGGTGCCAGCGAGGAGAGGACAACCATACTGCCGATGCCTGTCAGCAGCATAACTGTGTTAACAGAAAGCCCAGTCTGCTGAGTTAACTCTTCAGCACCAGGCTGTTGAGCTGGGGTTTTTATCCTCCTGCAGCCTCAGTCTCTCTGCATCTTTCAGCCCGAAAGGGGATTCTTTCTCCTTAGCCCCAGCACGCACTTAGAAAAACCCAGCAGGTTGAAGGAGGATCAAATTTTGGTCTTGTCAGCCTTGCAAATGTTCCTTTAGGTTGTCACCACCCACACATGCTGCATGTGTTCATACACATATGCAAATAAGCAAATATGGTCATATGTGAGTGCATACACACAGAAAGACATACGATTGCACCTAGATAGGTTTTGCGTAGTAAGCATAACAATAAGGTACAAAAGGCTTGTATAAAACAAGAAAGTCTTTGAGATCTGTGCAGGAGATTTAAGCCCACCAGCCTGCTTTTTGTTATCTTTTCTCCAAATCTTGTCAGAAACTGTGCTGCCATCTTCATTCTTTTTTTCCCCAAAAAGTCCTGCAGTTACCTGTGGGTTGGACAGGTAATTACAAATATTGACTGACTTTAAGGTAGAGAGCAATAAAACATTGCCTAGGGGATAAAAACCCCTGCTCCTCAAGTTGTCACACCTTGCGTGAAGGCAAAGAGCCAGCAGAAAATACACTATCAAAAGGAACTATTTTTATCCAAAGACAATTTCCTTTCCCACTCCTATCCTCAGAGACAGTTACTGTTTGCAGTTATTACCTGTAAGTTTGATGTGCCCAGAAGCCCAGTCACATCAGGGATACACTGTGCAAGGCACTGTACAAAATATAGTAGTGCTGTTGATTTTCTTTTCTGCGAAGATTACCTCCTAAAGGAGACTCCAGGGATGAGGGCAAGCCAAGCCACGAGGTCTTATCCATTGCCAGGAACATCCCGTGAGGAGAAGAGGAATTTCTGCACTTATCTCACACTGCCCTCTCACTCCTCTCCCATGTGGATGAAGAGTCTCTGTAGTTGCAAGTTTCCCTGAGGAAGAGGTCAGAGTTTTTGGATCCATCTCAGAGGGGGCAACCCCATCACTCCCACTGCCATGGTTCTGTGCTCCGATTGCAGGGTGAAGAGCTCAAGGGGACCTGTGGAGATGGCAAAAAAAAAGTGTTTTCAATCATCAGTGTCTCTTTTTCCCAGTTCTGGTCTCCCCAGACAGCTGATACTTTGCAGTCCCACAGAGCTGCTATTTCTTAGCAGCATCTTCTTGCTGCTGGCACCTGCACTTTATGTTCTGAGTCAGACATCCATGCTATATTGGCACACACACTACCATTTTCTATGGCCAATAAAAATGTGTTTGTGCCTGTGTTCTTGGAAATGAATCCCCATCTCGCCTCGACAGCATTTAGCTTGTGAGTTAGTGTTCAGATGGGAGGTAATTAGGTCCTACCGGGGGTCTGGATTTACCAGCTCTGAAATCAGATGAATGCGTGACACATAGCTCATGTTCTCTGTTCCTGAAAGATGTCTCCAGCATTTACCTCTTCTCCCCTTGGAGCAGGTACCACCAGCCTTTGTGTCTCAGCTGTAGTTAAGGCACCTGGGAGAGCGAGTGAGGAGGATGTTGGCATAGATCTAACATATGTTGTTAGCACAACACACAAGCATATCCCTCAGGCTACTTCACTGCCATCTCTAACACAAGCAGCGAAGTCTTTTGTAACAAAAACACCATGCTCCTTCCCTTAGCCAGCCAGAGGGAGCATGGGTGCATTAGCAAGATTTGATCTTTCATCTCCCAGTGCAGGTTAAACAGAGACCCTACTGCTTACCTGTGATCCCAGAGCATGGTCTTGGGGATCAGAGAAGTATGGCAAACATTCATGGACTGCATATCAGTGGATGCCCACCCTGAGTTCCCAGATACCTCAGTGGTGAGTATAAGTAATCTAAGTGCTTGATACAGAGAGATCACAGTCCAGGCAGCTAAACTATTAAAATCAAATGCAGAGTTATTACTGTGAGCATGTGAGAACATTATCAGGAGTACTGGATACAAAAGAGCACTCTCGTACACTTTAATTCCTCTTACGCTCGTGGTATGTGCCTATCTGAACTCCCACAATAAATTCTCATCAGTTGATGCGCAATAGGTTGTGCTGCCCTAATGATGCACATGAACATTTTTTAACCTTTCTGATTCTGCTTTTGCAATTAGCCCAACATTTTGAAGCCTCATTTGCCGATTCTGTCTGATATGTTGATGAAGTAAATCTAAGGGCTTCCAATATGAATCTGCAGAATGTGGCAACCAGAACAAAACATTGTTTCAGCTTTGTGTACAGTTACTCTAATTATCATAATGTATAATTACAAATATTCACATGTATATTGTGCACATTCATGCACATACTCATTTACACATGGATGTGTACATTCCTTAGAGCAGAGGCTAAGGGATAGATAGACAGATACTCGGCATATACAGAACCTACTATCCTGAGAAAACCACATTTTTTGAAGTACTGAAACTACTGGCCAGATAACGAGCCCATAATCTCCCTCTTTCCCCGCTGAAAGAGCAGTGCTGAAGCTCTGACATAAATACACAAAAGCAGGAATATTTGAAGCTAAAGCTTCCATTCCCTAGATGTGTGTGGTATATCATACTTTAACCCAAAGATTGCTGCAGTATCTAGACATGACTAACAGAATTAAGGTCACAACAGGCAATGAATCTCCGAGGATTTTTGTACCGTGCTGAAGACAAAGAAAATTACTGACTTTTTGAAAGCAGAACTAGTGGGGAAAGATATTTCTGTGTAGATGTCAAAGAGATGCCCTTGCTTCATGTCTCTATTCATATGTGCCCAGACATGCACTCACACAGACACAGAGATGTGTCTTTATGCACTGCTAATAGAGAGGATGTATCTGTATTTTTAGCTTACTGTATTTAAATCTGTATTTTTTAGTACTGTTGTGCATGAGTTGAAAATTTGTTAGCCTATTTTTCAGCCTATTGTATTTTTATCTGCAAATTTTAGTGCTATTGTGCATGCATTGAAAATGTGTTCTTAAGGGCCATTCACAGCTTTTTTCCCCCAGTCCAACCATTCAAACAATTTCACCTACTTCTGAAATTTTTCCAATGGGGATACAAGTCTCTACCACTAAATTATTTCTTCTGTGGTATATTCCAGCATTATACTTTAGTGTCCAATTTGATGTCAGAATATTTAAGAAGCAGGCAGGCATGATGATAAAGGATTGACTCTCCACACCCTAAATCTCTCAGGGAGCTCTCATGGGAGCAATACAGCCCCATACATTTTGAAATGTAGCATTTCTTATTCATTTCAATCATTTCACCTTTCAACAGTTGCTAATGATGCTTAATATCACATTCAAACCATTTACCAGCTAACCAAGAAGGAAAATAAACATCTTTGTCCACTTTGTTTAAATTTGGGAAACTGGCCACATTTCAAGAATTAAGAGAGAGTCTCTTTTGACTGGCTGTTTGGCTAGTACAGTGTTGACAAATTGCATGACTGGTGCTGAAAAAATCCAGTCCTTTAGATTCTACATCTTGCTAAAAATGCAGATATCTTGATGTTTTTTTAATACTGCAATGAAACAGAAAGTTTCCCCTGGAATGTGTTGATTGAGATATATTAAAGGTTAATTTTCCCCATGCTGCAGAAGGTCAAATATACCCCCTTCCTGGGGATTAGCTCTCTGGTAATTCAAGCTACAACAAAACATATGCCTTTGCCTCTCTTCTCCTGCAACACTGGCTCTTCTTGGGGTTTCCTGCAGGACTCCCATCTGTTAGACCAGTCATTTTCCTGGTGTGTATATAGCAAGAGCTATAATTATCTAGGTATAGATATGTAAAAGATAGATGATACACATAAATGATACAGATACATATATTCATACACACATACTTCCACATTTGTAATTCCGGACTCTTTGAAGCCTCTGACAGAATCATGACTGCTTTCAACAGAGCCCAGATGTGTGACTTTGTTTGCAGGTGCAACTGAGCAGTCTGTTAACAGTAAAATCAATCTGAAATTTTCTAACAGAATATTCTCCTGTTAGAAAATGCCAGTTTGTCCAAAGGAAACTATTTCATGAAAATGTACTAATTACCATGACATTTCTCTTGCAGACAGAAATTTTAAAAAGCATATTGATCGGGTCAGATGTGACCATTTTTGGACATATTTGGAATAGAACATACTTCCTCCAAACTATTTTTCATGTAGAGAAGTTAATGTAGCATTTGATACTATTTTATTAACTAAAATAGAAGGGGATATGGTTAGTTTATAAAAATAAAACTCCTGAGTATTTTTTTTTCTTGTGGAGAAATTTGAAAGTTCTTTTAGCTTTTGCTGCAGCTTAAGAGACTTTTCTCTTTTTTTTTTAATGGTGCAATTTTTAGTGAAACTCTGTTCCGAAGAAACGAGTTCAATCACAGCCACATCCTACATGGATTTTCCATGAGGTCAGGCTTGAAATGCCTAATAGGAAGTTGGAAGATGAAGAGGGAGCCATGGTCATGTTATCATTAGTCCTGCCTGAGGCACTGTAGAGATGTCCTGCCTCTATGCTCTGTGCAGCCTTTGGATGCCCTGGGAGCCAACTCCAGAGGATTGCTGACACCAAAGGGAGCTGCCTTTGGGTCTCTGCCTCGGCTCAGAGTTCCTCTTTACTTGTATCTTATAAAACCTTCAGCATATTTTCAGTGCTAACCAATACCAATATCATGTGAACAAGGGAGGAAGAAGCTGCTTGCAGTGCTTTTTTAAAAATGGTATAATAAAGCAATGGTCACCTTTTCTGAGACAAGGACCAGTAAAAGGCTATTATGTTTTTTCTTCTATCCTTTAGAAACCATGTGAATAGACTACTTAAATCTCATTTGCTGTGAAATGTGCTACATGGCCCTTTGTACGTGGGTTATATTCGATGTTGAATAAAAGAACGATATGTCATGAACCTCTCATTATTTTAATTTTCAAACCTATAGTTGGTATTTCAAGTTGATGAAAGACATGTGCTATTCACAAGAAAATGGTATTGTTTTACTTCATTTCGAAACATTTTTGCAGTGAAAAACATGACCACGAGTCTTCAATTTTCCATTACAGATAGACAACTTTATTGTCAGGCTGATAGTTATGGGATTATGTCTTTTCTGGAAATGTTGAAAAACCTGCCACATTGTAGATAAATTTCAATCTTGCTGGCAGCGGAAATTCCAAAATAGACTTCAGGTGATGCTGTTATGAACAGCAGAATCAATCCGGTAGTTCAGAAGGAGGCAGGATTAGGAAAAAAAATTAAAAATAGAAGAGCACTGCTCACATATGGAAATTAAAACAGTCACTGATGACTCCACAAAGAGACAGCTCAAATTATCCTCACAATTATCAGGTAGAAGACTGCAAATTATGCTCCCAGTTCACAAAGAAAAAGCAATCTAGAGGAGAAGTGCTGATTTACATAATCAATATCATCCAAATTCAGGGACGCTGCCTTTCAGCACACACAAAAAGAGAAAGCAGAGCAGGAGACAGGATTTGCACTTGGCAGATAATGGAAGAAGAGCCCTGCTGAGAGAAAACTGAGATAAAAAAAAAAGGACTTTAGAGAGAGGAGGCAGGACAGCACCACCATGCCTGTGCCAGTCCCAAGTGCCAGCTCTAAGAAAGCTGAATTGGGGGGATGATTTAATGCAACTTTTAAGTTTCTTAATGTCATCTGAAATGGGGACTAAGCCCTTGGGCTGGCTTCTTCCAGCCTAAAATGTGACTTCTGTGCTGGAAGTCGCAAGCATTTGAAGGTTTCCAGGAGTTACAGGCAGATCCTGAACATGTCTTTTAACTGCAACATTGAAGTTCCAAATTGTATGTTCATTTACAATTATAGTATTCAATTACAATTACTATATTCCAAGTGCCTTTGAACTGTGATGATGCAATGACTCAAACCTCTTTGTTTCCCACCCACCTCCTTTTTATGGTGTACAGACTCCAGGAGACAGATTAACAGCTCAAGCAAACGAGAAGTGTGTCATGAACTCAGTTACACTGAAAGAGTCCTTCCCCTGACATCACACCATCCACTGAGCAAACACCCCACAATTGTTCTCATGTGGATCTTTCAACCTCTACAGCCAAGACCCTTTTTGCAGTTGTGACTTGCAAAGTTGATGAAAGCATTCATTTGGGCTTGTAGCTGCAACTGCCAGACTTGTAAATGGAACGGACTCGATTATATGGATACTGATCCTACTTGGCTTGATCCAAAGGCAGGAGGTGATTCCCGTGGGATTGTGAGCATTGATTAGCAGGAAGCTGGTCCTGCAAGACAAGCTATGGACTCTGTCCACATTCTAAAAAGGGCTTGGACACATTTGTAGCTTTAAGCATATTTCCATAGCTCAGTGTAGTCGCTGGGACCTGATGAGCTCAAGGTTGGGACCAGACCAGACGAACTTCTAGAAAGCAGTAGTGATGGGAAAGGGTGTGTCAGAGCAGGGTACCAGTGCCAGGGGTCATCGCTTTACTGCTGTGTGTGGCTGGACAGGCTGTAGCCCTCGCAGGGTCCTCCCAGAGGGAATGTTGCAGGGCACAAACTGCAGGGAGCGCAGGCGTGTGCGTGTGCAAATGGATCCCTGCAGTCACAGCGCAGAAATGCACATGGAAACCGCAAAGGCATCATTCTCATCAGGCTTCTTCCTTTGCTCAAAAGTAGCTGAAATGAAGTGCTGGAGTCAAAAGACTGACCTGTGAAAACATATTCTGGTGGAGAACTCCCTCCTGCTTCCATTGGCAAAACTCCCTCTGACTCCCATCAGGGGGTCCCAGCACGCCACATCCTCTGGATTGCTGAAGCAGAACCAAAGCAGGTCGAAATCAGCTGCCAGAAAGTTGACCACAGATCTCTGCTGCTCCAGGCCACAGTGAATAATGCAATATCCACAACCTTGGAAGAACACTAAAAATAAATTTACAGGGAAATAATACATTCTTTCTAATCTGAGTCAAACCTAAAAATTAAACAGCTATAATTATCAAACCTAATTTAATTAAAACTAGCTGCTCACCATCTGGTGTTATTTGTATAAATTTGGAAATCTACTATTTCATATTAAATTCCTCCATTTAACAAATTATATTAGAGAATATATTTCTCCACTGTAATCATTGTGTAATTGATCATTTTACAAATTATATTTCCTTCCACTTGATAGAAATATATTTTGTACAATAACAGGCAAAAGATCAGCTACTTTGTTCATCAAAACTGAATTTAAAATTAAGACTTGCAACATCAATAAAAAATAATTCACTGAAGTAAAAAGATGTAGGATGAAGCAAGATTTTTTTATTTCTCTATTTGGTCACTGTGAGTATAAATGAGAACTCCATGGGATTTTTTCTGCAGATGCAAGCACATATGCAGACTGATAATATTATATGTCTATTATGTGTATGCATACATTCTATAATAGCTATTGAAGAAAAACAGTTTGATTGGAAGAGCACTGTGTACTTTCCTGAGGCAGTGTGGAAATGTACAGTTGTAGACATTTAAAAAGTACTGTCAAAAATATATTTCTCTTTTTCCTCCAAGACATATAGTGATCATTTATACCGTGATAAGTATATCACTGTAGAAACTGATGCTAAAATAATGATGAGAACATCATGAGAAGACCGCACATTGATTGACACCTAAATACAAGTGTCTGACACAGCCAGCATGGGAGTCGTGGGTTTCTCAGTGCCTTCTTAAACAATTCCTATAATTTTTGGCATGTAGGTATTTCAGTAAGAAAGCAGAGCAATGTATAAGTATGATAAAAAAATAATCAATTGAAATGGGCTCGACTGGATGTGTTCGCAGAATGATGCACACAGTGGGTGTCCATAGGAAGCCACAGGATGGAGAGGGATCAGAGCAAGGTGTTGAGCCAGCAGAATGGGTGCAGTTTAGGGCATAGGTTACTTAAATCAGATTTGGAGACATGGAGTTTATTCCAGCTCACCTGCTGGTCTGCTGTATGAATTATGTGTGAATTAGCTCTGTTAGTCCATTCTCATCGACGCAGATTGTAAACACATATGGGCAGCGGATGGTTCTCCTGTTGCACTTGGGTCAAGAGCCAGAACCTCTTAGTGGTGGCCTCAAGACAGCCCTGGAAAAATAAGCAACACCAAAACGCAAAGACCAAATAAGTCATTAAAACTGGATGGTGAGAGAAAGGAAAGGAAGCAATGGAGAGAAAGTGGAGGAAAAAATCTTCCCTGAATCTTAAAAAGACACATTTTTCAGAAATATGCTTCCACCCACGGTTTTGGCATCACCTGTGGCTGCAAAAACATGAGTTAATCTGTAAGTCACCTATTTGCAATTCCCTAAAAATAAATGCAGGGAATCCCCTTAAAGTGAAGGCAGGGACACTCTAAACTATCCACAGTGACCAGAGGCCCTCTTCAGAGGGAAGCATTTGTTAGTGACATGAGCATATAGAAACAATAAGGGAAATAGTGCTCATGTTTAGCTTGTTTGATAATTATCTTCCACGTAGAAAACTTGGCTGGTCCAAGTTTCCTGGGGCTCACCAGCAGGCAAGATGCTTCCATCCATCTTTCCCTTAAGTAGCACCCAGGCTTTTTCCTCACCAGCCTGGGCTCTCTGCCCCAGAGCTGCCTCATCGCAGTGGGCCACTCCATTATACAATAACTCTTTTTCACTGACAAATCACTTGCAGAACTTCACCCCCTTTTGACTCATCAGTATTTATAGATTAGCACACAGCAGCACTCATTCCATCACATTTTGGTACTTTGCTTTTTAACAAGCAAATAAATCCAGCATGGCTGAATTTTATAGTTTGGCTGCTGTTAGACTCTACCCTGATGGGAGCCTAAACCTACTGATCTCTTTGGACTTGAGCTGCTTGGCCACAGAAGGGGATGAGCAGGGAACAAAGCAGTCCAAATGCAAGATGCTCAGATGTATGCAGAGAATGCAAGATGACAAACTGCTAGGTTTGGTTAAATTGGGACTGTTAATTATAGCAGTTTAAATTGGGTTCTGACTCAGATTTTGAATTTGTAGTGGCAAGATGACAGCCTGGAGAAGGTGGTTGCAAATGGCTGACTCAGAGGATGATGATCAGCACGACAGTGCCTTCTGCCTATGCTAGTACTATGTGTTGTTTATAGGAGAGATGTTATAAGGTGACAGTCACCAGTTCAGCTCCACCCCTTGATCTGTTCACCAGACATTATGGAGACTGGAAAGACCCAAGAGAACAAATGGAGGAAGGAGCACATTAATTGGGTGAGTACAAAATGGCAATCCGCCATCTCTTTGGTGCTCTCTTCTCTTCTTTCCACAGGTAATGCTGGTTTTCCAGATTCTTCTCTAGGCATCCTGCTGCTTCTGACTTGAGTTGATGAAATGGCTTCTAAGAGAAGAATAACTGGGAGCTTGGTGTCTCCCTGCAGGGGCTGCCAAGAGGATGGACACTTGGGAGAAAAGCTCTCCGATAAGAGGGTTGAAAAACCTGCTTTAATTTCTGACCAAATTATGCAAAAATTGAACACTGGTCCTGGAAATACCAGATGCTGACAGCTCCAGTGTCTCTCCTCTCCCCAAAGTGCTTTTTTTCTTCCAGTTGTCCTTGAAGTACTTTCAGTCATGCTTTTATGTGAAATGCAAATGTCCAAGTTTCCTTTCCCTGTGTACTAATATGGATTAGATCAACTGTTCAACTGGTTGTTGAAATTCATTTGCAAGCGTTGTAGGTGACTAAGTTTCATAGCTGTAATTTGTGAGTTACAAACAGGGGTCAAAAATCTAATTCCACAAGAATAATGTAGCTAACCCATGCTTTGATCTTAGAAATCCTTACACCAGTGCTTGGCTGAGGGCACTGTCAGCCAGCCTCCGAACGGGGAGTGGGGAGGATTTGTTACAAACTACTTGTGACTGAGCCAGAAGCCAGGAAGTACATGCACTAACATCACTTACCAGTTGCTTGTAGAAATTATATATAGAACCTGAAATTATTGTCTTCAGATTTCTAACTCTGCTCTAATAATTGCTAGAATTTAGAGACTGATATATTCAATAAATTACTTTTTTCATCCACTGAATAGCTGAGAACAGATTGTGATTCCCCGGTCTATTTGCTATTCAAATGAATTCAACAGATACCTTTTCTAATCTTTAACACTGTGGACTGAGAGTGAATATCCACCGCATATAGTTGCTGGTGCTCTGATAAATCATATGCATCACTGCTGTTTCCTGATGGGAACACTGTGCAGATACCTCGGCTGATTCCTTGTTTATGCAAGCATACAACTGGGTTTTCAGAAGAACTTCCATATGTGGCTTTAAAAACTGTTTCATCTTGCCTTTTTTTGTCATTGTTATTTTGTTTACCGAAGGTCTATTTTCCAAACTATTGCTGAAGACAAAAGGAATTTAAAATGGGGCCAAAGCAAACTTATTTACTCTTTTTTTTCCCCCATCGAATATCTATTAACACGCACTGATTGAGGCCCTGATGCAGAAAGGTGATTTATGATAGGCATAGCTTTAAATGTGCTGTCATGCTCCCATTTAATTCCGTGTGACTGTGCAAGCAAAAAATGAAGTATAAGCATTGTCTTGGGAAGATCAGGACCTAAGCAAAGATTATCTGAAAACTTTCTGAATTATTCAGCTCCAATAATCACTGTTTGAATACTATTCCTGAAAGAACCAAGTCACCCATCACAGTTTCACTGTCCTTTAGACAACCCAAAAAATGGAATGTTGACACTATTTCCCTGTGCAAACAAAACAACAAAGATAACAGTGAGCATCCACAAACATATGCACTCTGTAAGGGGACATGCCCAAGAGACACAGACCCTGGACAAAGGAACAGTCATAGTGAATTTCCCAGAAGCTGCCAATGGGATTTTTTACAATGTAACTTATTTCACCATCCAATGCTTCTGTTTTGTTTTGTTTCGTTTTTTTTTTGTTTTGTTTTGTTTTGTTTTGTTTTGTTTCAGAATACATTTTATATTTTTTTGGAAGTAAGCAAGAACATTTCTCAAGGGCTTCCAGGAGGATTTCGCAGAGTTTGGACTGCATGTAGCTGAGAGGAGGAGGATGGGCAGAGACCTATCTGTCTGAGATCATGTCACCCTATTTATTAATCCACAGCAGAATTCCTGCAGGTAACATCAGGAAGCCTGACTGCTGGCAAAAAGAAAACACTGGTCTTCAAGTGTTAACTGAGCTGTAATTATAATTTCCACAGCAACAACACACAGCTTGCTGGGAACTATTATTTTGTTGGGTGAACTCTTCCTGGTGGCTTTTGTGCCACTGCTTTCCAGTCTGGGAGCCCATTCCTACAACCACACAAAGATGCCCTGCTTTGAGGTTTATGTGCCTGCTCTGTAGAGAAGCCATACAGATCCATCACACAATCTTAATCCAATTCTCAGTCCCTGCTGTGAAATAGATGTTCTGAAGTTAGGGACAAACCCTCTAGCAAAAGCATAAAATCAAAGTGGAGTCTTTCCCCAGACACAAACTTATGCTTAGCCATATGAGAAATGTTCTAACCTACATTTGTGCCTGAAACAACTCAGTTGGAGGAAGGAACAAGGCATAGGTACAGAGATTTACAGTTTTTGATGTCCTCCGGGGTAGAGGTGTAGTGACAGATTGCCCAGTCAGAGAGAAGGCTGGGAGAGATGGAAAGATAAGGCAGGGGATTAGCCCCTTCAGATCAGCCTGCAGTCTGGGTGAGCAGCTCTGTTACTGTCTGTGGCCATTTGTTTATTTTTCTCCTACACATGCTATCCAGCCATTTACGGTATATCCCATTGACATGTTGTGGTATATCATCTTTGCCTTTCCCCCCACCCCTCTGAGTACATTTATGTCTGTGTTTGCACCACAGAAGACACTCACAGGGTATTTAAGCCAGAGATAGCCAGGCTCTTCCTCTGGGAAGCTACAACCAACATTGCCAAACTCCAAACTGAAATGCTTCCACCACAGTCAGTAGTTTGAAGCAACCTGGGAATGGTTCCCAGCGCCAGAATTACTCCTGCCCAAATTCTTGCTGTGGTGAAGAAGGTCCACATGGTGGGAAGCCCTTAGAGACATCAGTTTCTGCCTCCTTACCATGGTCAAGCAGTGCAGTGGATGAAGGAGGCTGGGTGGTTCCAGAAGCTGAATGCTGCTCTGGAGAACAAAAAAAGGCAGGGGGCAAATAAAATAACCAAAAAACCCCAACACACAGGTGGGCAGGAGGCAAATGGAGAGTGAGTGGCAAGAAGGGCTGGCAGGTGCTGGAGGTGGTATGAGTGTGCTGGAGGGCACATTCTCAGCTTTTTGTGCTTATTGCACCTTCTTGGGGCTGATGGCCTGCAGCAAAGCAGCTGTAAAAGCCGGCATTGTTTCAAAGCACTTACTCAGTCATGCTTGAAGGGTTTGTACATGTTTGTTAGAGGCTGGAAGAAAAAAATGTGACTGAAAAACATAAGGCAAGCCCTGAGGGTAGATGTACTCTGTGAGACACTGTAATCTTGTCCTGCTGCTTACCAGCTTTGCACCTGGTTAACTCTAGGTCAGGATGAAACTATATAGTCAGGAGTGATTATTTGTGACCCCAAACAAGAACACGACCTTTCTATCTTTAGACTCCATTGAAATGGCAATACCCTGATTATGGAATATTTCTCAGCTAATTAGGAATGCAGGCTCTACAGGTCACTGGGAGTTCATACTATTCCCTTGGCATAAGCAGATGTCTTCAAGATAAACTTGTACTAAACACATCAACAGCTCCACACTATCTCGTGTGCACTGAGGAAAAAAAAAAAAGGAAAGAGAGACAGAGTCTCACCAAAGCCTAAAGACCCAGATGACTCCAGAAGGTGGATATTAATTTATGAACGTTAAGGAAATAATTGCCTTTCAGGTAGCGGCTCCTGGGCTCTACAGCACATGGCTGCCAATATGTAAGCAGGACTTACTAGGGAGGTGCAAATCTGAGGCCAGGAAGATCTGCTGCACAGCTTGTAATTCCTGCAGAGCTGTGCAGGATCAGTGCAGGGCCAGTGTAGGCATCTGTGCTGTGCTCCCAGCCTGGAGGAGTTAGGGAGCACAGCACACAGGCACTCAGGTAACCATCACCACAAGAGCCTGTGCAAACTTGGTGCAGCAACATCTTCATTTCTGCTTCTGCCTGCCCTCTATTTTTGTCTTTTTCTTCTCTCTATTTCCCCTCCCAGACCTACTACTGCCTTTCTGATTGCCTCCCAGCTGCTAGTCAAATTCTCCATTCCCCTTTATATCTCCTTCATCTTTCCTTGCCTACCTTAAACAAACCCTCGCATCTTCTCTAAACTTTATTCTCTGCTGCTCTTCTCTTTGCCTGATCTATTTTCCCATTTCTCATTCAGATGATTGCCATATTCCAGTTGCAGTTTGTCCAGGATTCTCTTCTACTCATTGTTCTTGCTATAACTTCCCCTCCTATAGCAAAGGACTGCTTTCCAAAGAAAACTGGACATCTTTCCTGGTGAACTTACCTCCCTCTGCCCTCCCATCAATCTTCTCTGTACCAACAGCTATGATTCAGCTGGCAAGCACCACATACGCCTCAAATACATGCTCAAGGGAGGAGAGTCCTGCTGGCATTGCAGTATCAGCAGAGAAGCTGTATGACAGCCTTTCTTTCCCTGAGCAGCCACTCTGGCTGTACCATCTCAGAACAACACTCTTAATTTCCCAAAAAGCAGCAAGTATTTTATTTTGTTGGCTAAGCAGGAGAGCTGAATCTTTCTCATGATCATGGCTTATAATTCTCCATGTGACAGGTCATGATGGTGATGGCATCTTCTTTGCTCTTTGAAGCAATGGAATTTCATCTGCTGTATTACAGAGTGCTGTTCAACAAGGTAGCTGATCTTGGAGTTGCTGTCCTGGCCATTTTCTGGGAGGATGACAAACTGCCTAGCTATGCCTAGCCTGCACAATGAACACTGTAAGCACACCCCTTGTATGGTTTTATCCTACAGGACATTGAAGTGTTTGCAGCTGATAGAGATGCAGGATGGCATCAGCGATCCTTCAAGTGCTGAGCTGGGATTTTGTCCACACTGCTGCACAGCTGTTTTCACATGAAAAGAAGTGATAAATAACAGCCCTTTATGTGCCTCTGCCTCGAGATTCATGGGTGAATCCTCCCCTCTTGTCTGTGGCACTAGTGAGACAGAGATACACAGTGGGTACATGAGAAGCCCCCAGAGGGTAAGGGACATACCCAAAGCCAGTGTTAATTGTGTGTAGTGGGCATGGTACCTGCGAAGTGGGAAAGGAATTGCCATAATGTTGGAATTAACATTCCTGCTTGAGCCATAAAGAAACCAGGACCGTATCTTTGTGTGCCATAACAATGCTAATGCTCCTGGTGGAGCTAGGGAAGCTGGCAGGAGAAGGTAGGGGACTGCAGAAAGCCATGCACTGCTGCCAGAGTTGAGCTCAAGCAGGTTTGTACAGGCTGGTCATCCCAGAATGGATACGTGCACTGCCCTTTCCCTTTCCCATGCAGAAAAACAGGTTCTTCTGTCACCATTCCTCTTCCAGCAGATACATCTGCACACAGCTGGTCAGGAGACAGGAGGGACAGCCAGGGACTTGCTGTGGTACCTGTATTTTCCTTTTCATTAGCAGAAACACCATGTCTGATTTCTGTTTTATTGCCTCGACTTCCTTTACACCATTGCGCTTGTGTGAATGATAATGTTGTAACACCATCAGGATTAAGGCATTGCAGTGAATAGGGGCATTTTTAACTCTGAGCCCTTTTTCTCTCATCACTAGGGCAGTTTATGTCCTAGTGATGAGAGAAAAGTGATGATGTCCTAGTTTATTGTTCAAAACAGAAAGACTGAAAACATGATAGGAAAACAATTTCTCAGTGGCACCTGTGATGTATGTTAAAAATGTGTGCGCTACTGAAGGGGAACCATCTTCTCATCTGCCATGTAAAAGAAATTCAAAGATATCATTCTCTGAGAAATATGACCCAGGCACTGAACATGTTGTATTCTATATCCTCAGATATTTACACGATACAGTGTAGGGGCAGGGCTTTTTCCAGTTGTTATATTTACATATGCTATCTCTTCAAACATAAACAAATACCTTTCTGCAGAAGATGGCTGTGCCTTTCCTTCTTTACTGTCAGCAAAGATAGAGATATTTTGACTGATGGAGTCATTCAGGTGGGGACAATGCATTATGACGGCCCCAGAATGCATTACGATGGCCTTCTAAGCACTCCCAAAGTTGCCTCTTCTCCAGGCTGAAAAAGTGCCCTCATGGGGCCAGTGCCCCTAACCATTTTGCTGGCACTCTAAATTTGTTCCCATTTGCCAGTGCCTTTCCAACCTATCAAGGAGCTCAAGACTGGATGCAGTAACCTATATGGTCTCATGAGTAAAGAGGAATAATCCCTTGCCTTCAGGTCCCCAGCAGGGAGTCACTCACTGCTATCACTGCATCACATGGAAATATATTTCCATGAAATGTGCAAGTAGCAAGCAGATATATAATGATGTCCCAATGGTTTGTTTGTTCCAGTTGTGCCCTCAGTGGATTTCCACTTCTCAAAGACTCTACGTATTTTGGGGGAAAGTATAAACATTTTTTTTCCAATGTCATTTTGGCCTTTGGAAGTCTGACATCACCGTCTTGTCTCCTCTGACACAAAGGGAAACTGTCTATAAAATGTCCCTCCTTTTCAGTGATAACAGTCTTAAATAGATTTTGGTATCACAGCACTAGAGCAGGTTACAATATTTAATATCATTTACTTTTCACAGTGGACCTGTGGGACACCAAACTAGTTTCATTTTGAATTTATGAATATGTAAATGAGGCATGGAGAAACTAATAGATTTATAGATAGAGGGGCTGTCACAGAATAGGAGCCTGAACCCATATCTGCTCAGCTATCATGCTCTATGTTCTGGCTATTTCTTCTTTCCTGCTTCTATTTTGGTGTCCTGCTGCCTTCATGGATGAGATGACTTGTATCACTGCACTCTGTTGAGATGTGCAGCAAGATGCAATCCGATCCCACACACCCATAGAAGTGGGAGAGCACTTGGGTTAATCTATTAGCTCATCAAAACTGAGAGCCCCAAGGGATGCTGAACTTTGTCATCTCCTTTTTTTTCTTCTGCTGCCTCGAAATGAGCTGATTTTTCATGCTTTAAAATGACGATACAAAAGAATGCAGAAAGTTAATTCTTCAAATGCTGATCCAGGAGTACCAGTGGAATAAACACAATCTTCCTTTTATCTATTCTGCTTTTCTGTTTGGCGTTGGCATTGAACCTTCTCCGTCCCTCTTTGCCTTGTTTCAGTGCACAAATCATACATGGATCTCTCCATCCCCCACTCCCCATTTCATTAAAAAAATGGAATATGAAAGGTGTGTAGAAGCTCTGGAGGGAAGTGACACAAACCCAAGATGTTGTACAATCTATGTCCCAGCTGCAATGAGCCTGCATGTGGCAGCTGCTTTTGCACAGCCATCAACAACAGCAGCTGGAGGGGCTCTGCTGTTAATGGCTCATCCCCCAGGAAGGAGCTAGTGTGAGGAAAACCAGCAGGCTTTATGTACAAGATATCACATCACTATGCTTTATGGTTCATTTTTGTTATAAAACCAGCAAGAACCTAGAGAAAAAGAAAGCAAAATTAGATATGGTCCCTTGCCCTAAAAGTGCCATGAGATATTACTCCCTGCCCCCCAGTTAAGCCCTTCCCTTTCTGATTCAGTCCATATGAGATCAAGGTATTTGTTACTATGTGAACTATTCTAAATACCTTTCCTAAGGCAGTCAAAAATAAAAGTGGCCTAAAAGCAAAATGAAAATGAAAAAAGAATTGCAAGCTTTAGAGCCTGTCCGGTGAATGCGTATTCCTAGTGGGGCTTTTTCTCATCCTTGGAAAAAAAAGCATATATTAGGAGAAATAAAACAAAATAGAGGTTTATATCCTCACTAAAGAAAAAGTAGATTCCACCTTCATTGTCACTGTGGTTTGATGTATATTTAGTTGTGTTATATCCTAGGATCATCTAATTTCCATATAAAGTGTAGCTACTTTCAGTTTTACTATATAGTGTTCAGGGGAGACTTTGATTTGTGTGCCCTAGGGTAGACCTGAGAAATGCATAATTTTCTTTAAGTCCCTTCCGCCATGCACCATCAGTAAATTCCTGTACAGATTACAACATGGATGTTTAGTCAGAGGTCTGCACTCCCACGGAGGAGAGTGGGAGGGATAATAATAAATATGTGGACCAAACTGGAAAAAAAAAAGGTAAGAGAGGAGGAGAGAGAGAAATTCCATTAAGAAAGGTTACTGAATCAAGAAGAATTTATCAAAAGTAGACTGGTGAGAGTGGCTCTTGAATTTTTATGAATTTGTGGGGCACACAAGCCAGTCTGTTTTGGACTGTAATTTCAGGTAATAGCAGAATTGGGACCACTAGGGCATAGTCTGTCACTGTTTCTAATCTCCACTGCTCTGGAACAACAGTTACGCATCAATTCAATTAATCACTGGTGATAATAAAAGTTGTTTTTTTCCCACTTTAGAAATGTTCTTTTTTTAATTTTTTCTTTTTTTAATGCAGAACTTTATCAGACACAATTTCTGTCTCCCTTGTGAAGAAAAGCTTATGAAGTTCATTCATACGGAGAGCATAAATCCTATCTCCTACTGTTTTCCCCTGTAACCTAACATGAAATATGGCTTATAGCTCAACTAATTCGCAACATTTAGTGTGAACTGATGAAAGTAGTTCATCACTCACAGGGATGCACCAGGCTTGCAGCAGCATATACAGACCAGGAAAGGTACATGCAGCAGCATCATGGCATGACACATACAGTCTCAGATGTACCAAAGCAGCCAGGTATCCTCATTATGCTTGTTGGGATACATAGCATTAAAAAATGAGTGCTTCCCATTTTACAGCAACACTCTCTCTCTTCCTTGTCACTCTTTCCCCTCCCCAGATTTATCTCCTTCTCGTAATGACTCCCTTTTTCAATTTGTGTCTGTCTGACAGATAATACTTTGTCTCCTTGTTTTGATGGCTTGGTGTGTGTCTTGCCTTGTTTGCTGCTCATTATTTGCACTATTTATTTGCAGGACATAGATACAAGAACTTGCCCATAATCAGTTCAATAATTCCACTTCAAAACAAGCCATTCTGCTGCCACATATAATCCTGACAACTCATTATCCACCAGCCTGGGTAGGTCTGGCAATTGCATTTTAGCTGTTCTGTGACCTCAGCCTCTTTCCCTTGCCTCCTACTTTAATTCGCTATTAAATTCCCCTTGCCAAGTTTTACCCTCAGTTGCATCACTGCAATGGGAAGGAAAGGAGCACAGGGATGCCCAGTTCTTCTTAACTCCCCAAATACCACTCTTCCTGGTGAGAACACTTGAAACTGTATTTCCAACTTGTGACATACAAATTATTAGAGCCGACATTTACAATATCTGCCATCTGAAGCCTAAAAGATAACATTTGCCAGCCTGCAGGCAGGCAGGTGTGATCATCCCATGTAATGGAAGGGTAAACTGAGGCGTAGAGTGAGGACATGAACTTGCCAAAGGAAGTCAGCCCTGCATCTTAGATCATCATGTGCAGCTCCACTACGGTGGATGAATGAGACAAACCTCTGTTGACACACAAATGCACCCCACTGCTGCAGCTACAGCACCAGCCAGTGATCCCAGCAGAGCAGGCAATGCAATGTTTTACACTGTCCAGGGACTGCCCTGGGGAACTGACTAGGAGCAGAGCAGGGTGATGGCCCCAGGGACCCCCAGGCACTCCACAGGATGGAGAGGTTTTCTTGCTGCTGCATGCAGGAGGATCTCATCCTGATCGATGAGACAGGGATGGTCTCCATGGCAAACAGGAGCAGCTTACTATGTTCCAAGAAACCAAAAAGTCAGACATTTAGTAAGGCAGACAAGGACCTAACCACATCCTTCATAGACAGGCAGGAGCATTCATGTACAGTTACTGTACCAGTGTGAAAGGAAAAGGTTGAATATGTAGTTTACTAGGCAGCAAATAGGTCTGTCTTGTATCTCCCTCTCTCCTTCAGTCAGGAAAGAACATGTCTATTTCTAGTAATGGACACCCTATATATAACTAACCAGAATGTTTCTTCTTGCGAAGTGGAGGACAAGGAAAATTTCACAGCCCAGTTTCTCTCAGATGGTTTGTGTAAGAGTCAAGCATGCGTTTGAAGCTGAGCATTCACGTATAGCTCAGAAGATGAATCAGGGTTTTGGCTCTGGTTCCTCTGCAGAGACAGCAGTCCCGGTGATGACCAACGTGGTGGCACTTGCATCAGCTCTTCGAAGTGACAAATGTCTCTGACTCACTGTTTGTGCCAGGCCATACAGCACCACCTGGCTCAGCCTTTCAGGTACTGTCACAGCACAAACAACGGAAAGAGGTTCTGAGTTTTGGACACTCAGTGGAGCTGTCAGGTAAATTCAGCTACCCTGAGATAGCTGGGAAGGTCCCAAGCAGGTGTTGTCTACTCCAGTGCCAAAAGACATTCAGTGCACAGCAAACTGCTCCCTTTTGTAGCACTGATCTGTGTATCCCCTCCACATCAGGCATTCACTATCCTTCCCAGAGTAAAGGACATGCTGTTTATTCAGCACCATTCCTCACCATCTCCAGTAGTGCAGTCCGGGCAAGCAGAGGCAGCACTTAGACCACATTTCCAGTTCATCACTGATATGTGACTCCTGCAGCAGTGCACGGGAAGACAGGAAACCTCAACACTTCTGACACGCCAGTTCTGTGCAATCCTGGGCAAGGTAAGGCAAGCTCCAGGCTTGCTCCAGACTGTCCTTCAGCACAGACAGGGAGCAACTTACAGCTGGAAAGCTGGGAAACAGCTACCATGCCAGTGAAAATCTAACCTCTGTTAGGACACAAGTCCCATAATGAACTTTACACATGTAATTAGCATGATCTTTCCTAGAAGGGCCCTGCAGTGATTAGTCCATTTAAGCAGAAGCTGCAGTTTTCCAATTCCAGGGCAGTTGCTACATCACCTTTCACTATTCTGCATGTACCTCCTGGTGGCTTCAAGAGCCTTTGCAGCTCTGACAGCCCATACTATGTGGGGCTCAACCAGTACTCTACAGAAGCTGCAAGTGCCTGCTCCAGACAGCATCCCAGGCAGATGGGTCTCAGGAGAAAAGAAGAGAGGTGATATTTGCTCTGCAGTCCTTATTTTTACAGGCTAGAATGAAGCAGATTGATGCACTGGTGACTGGAGCCATTGAGACACCCATGCTAAGACACATTGCTATGTGTTTGCTGGGGACAGTACTGCCTGTTTGGACATAAGGCTGTTTGCATTGGGAGAGTGAATGCAGATGGCTTTAGGAGACCTGTTCACACCTCTTTTATACCTTTGCATTTTTGTTGGGTGCTTTTGGCTGGGTTTGGTGTGAATGCTTAGATCAGAGAAGACCTGCTCCGGCTAAAGAAATGTTCTCAGCTCTTTTGCAGTGATTCAGTTCCCAGCTGATGCCCCCAGGATGAGCAGGTCTGAGGGCACAATAAAATTGATAGCTTGAACCACTGGGCAAGGGTGTGTGTGCTCTCAGAATGCTCTCGGAGGACAGAAATGTCTCTCCGTGCTTCTCTGCTTCTTGTCTATCTTAATCTTTTTACACCATAGGGCTTTTCTTTTTTTTTTTTTCTAATCGCCTTCCTAAGCTGTGCCAACCGACTGCAATTTTCTCCATATCTACCCTCAAAATCATAAACCGTATTTTCCTGGGTGTCTCTTGCGGTTGGTCTTGCACGACCCTTACAGAAATTTATGCAACAAGAAAGAGCTTTACACAGTAAAAGAGCTGCTCACAGCGAAGGGCAGAGAGTCCGAAGGCCTTGGGGTGGTCAGTGACCAGCTTCACATAGAAGACAAAGAGGGATATTAAGCAGAGGAAAGAGCAGCAAAGACAGCTGCCTCCAACGACTGTAGCAGGGCTAACCACAGAGTGGGGGCTGTGGCTGAGCATCAGGCAGGCCGAGAGCATTTCCCTGTGAGCTGCCACTGCTGCTCCCTGGCCTCCCAGCCTCTCCTCTCCCACAGGAGCACTGCTTTGTCCCACCCTCCACTTACTCTGTGGGGTGAGCCCGGCTGTGTCCTTTCCCCAGCGGGACAGGGCTCATCACACCCCAAGACACATCTCTGACTCTGTGGTTCAGGACCTGCTGGCACTGTGCAACCCCAAGGCTGACCAGACCTACCTTTCACAACCAGAAGCTTTTTTGATATTTTTGTTCTTGTCAATTCAATTAAATACATTTTTATGGAAGGGTCAGAACAGTGATGATGAAGACCTTTCTCCACCCCTTTGCATATTCAGTTTGCTGTACCTCTTGGTGGTATGCCTCTATCCTACTTCTGTGAAAGTGGTTTCACTAAACTTAACGTCTGATTGAATCTCTTGTCTCTTACAATCGCTTACTGCCTTTGCCTTTCCCATGCCCCATCCCTGCCCAAGGGCTGGGCTTCACAGAGTCCTGGTGTTTCTTAAGATATTTAAGAGAAAGCTGTGGAAAGGAATGGAAGAAATGTAAGTACAGTGATGACCCAACACTCTGGGATAGTAATTAATAATCTAGGATCTACTGCAATGACCTGGATGAATTAGGGGGGCTGTCAGGAAGGAATGAAATATGACAAGTATAGGCTCAGGACAGTTAAGAGAATTGCAGATACAAATACAAAACAGGGTATCCATGAGTGGACAAGACCAGTGCAGGGAAAGAACCTGGGGTAATCAGTCATGAAGAAATAAGGATGAGTAGTTAATGAAAAGCCATAATTAGGAAAAGGTAAATAGAGTCTTGGGATGTATGAGAAGGAAAATAATATGAAAAATATTACCCAGAGTGTTTTGTCAGAGCAGCCACCATCAGCTGAGATGCAGCTACTAACAGTGCTGGGTTTGTGCCTCTAGAAGGTGAGGACAGGAATCCATCTCCAGGCTGAGAAACTATACTCAAGATCTCCCTGGGTCAGCAAAGCCTCTGTTTGTTAAATACACACACAGCGCAAGGTCAGTCAATTTGCAGGATGTTTCGGGGGCTGAAAAAGCAGCGAGAGCTTAAACATTCCTTTCTGGATCAGATGGCAGTTTTCACATCTTTATATTTGATGTTCACTTTTTAAATCTCTTGTTAGTACACAGTGGGGTGAGTCCTAAAGCTATAACAAACACGCGTGGACGAAGAGTTTATCTCCTGCTCACAGCATGCTCTTGTACACACTGTTGAAATTATGCACAAGGGTGGGCAATGTAAAATGACATTGCTGAAATGCAGGTGAGATTCTGCTGAGCTGCAATCAGGCAGCATCTAATGTCTGACTAAAATCACATGGTGGCTTCTCCAGTTTTCCTGAAATTGCTGCTTCCAACAGCTCCCATGCTGTATGGCCAGCAGCATGAGGAGAGACAGGAGGACAGCTGGCAGTAGGCAAGCTCTGAAGATAGCTGATAGCTAGAGGAATTACAAGACTCAAAGTGGGATGTTCAAAGCTCATAGTGGACTCATTGCAAGTGCTTGTCTGCCTTATCTCTTTTGGAAATTTTGTCCACCCACAGGAAGAGTTACCCACCTGGGCTGCCCAAGTCAGCACTCTGGGACAGTGGGAGACTGACCCACAGCAGGCAGAAAAACGTGACTCAAAGAGAAGATAGCTGCTAAACCCCCAAAATAAAGGGGTTATCATGAAATACAAATCACTTGAGCTAAAATAGAAGCAGAATGTGTTACAGAGAATGGGTAAATGGCAAGACAGGCACTGGCTGGGTCCTAAACATGAATAGACAAGGTCGTCTCAGAATGCAACAGAAATGGAAATGCCAGTGCAGATGCCAGCAAACATGAAGAACGGAGCAGGAGTCTGCTGTGGTTCTTTACAATGTCAATGGAAAACTATTGCTGCCATCAGAGGGGATGAATACATTTCCCAGATGTAAACACGTTGAGCTATGCATCCCTTACTCTTTTCCATCACAGTGGAAAGATGAACCCTCTCAGCCCTGTTCCCTGGGGACCCTACCTTGGTCTGACTGTGTCTTGACCACCCATCCATCGCTTGCACTGGAGCTGGGAGTGTGGTGGGGCACGGTGATAAAGAGGAAGGGTAAGGGTGCCTCAAACCATCTTGCAGGGAGGCCCGTGGGGCTGATTTTGCTTGGTCTCTTCCTTCCCCCTGTGTTTGCCAAGTCAGGGGACCATCCTCTGAGAAGACTGATGGGTTGTATGCTGGGATAGGAGATGAAATGAGGAGAAAAATATTCAGTACTCAGGAGAAGAGGAAAATTATTAGGAAGACAAGGTGACTATCTACCTACCCAACTTCCTTAATCCTATAGATGCAAGAAGCTACTTTAAAAGTCAATATTCCCTTCATTTCCACACCTACATGTCTTTGAAGTGAACTCTTGCCTGAGTTCTTTAAATTCTACAAGGAAAGGGGAAGGAATAGGGGGTGTCTTACCTCAGGAAAAACATCCATGCTGATAACTGTCTGATTTCCCTTTGATGTAGTGAAACTTGAGTACCTAAGTACCACCACAGTAAAACTGGACATGTTGGTCTCTGTATCCATTTTAATGCCTTGGTTTGCCTGAAGCTGTGGAGGGACTTCTATGACAAAAGTTTGCTGCTAATAGGCAGGAGGTCGGCACTGTCCTTCCTGTCACAGCTGGGCTACAGCAGCTGACATTGCCATCACAGTAGTGGCTTTTTGCTCTTTGGATATAGTGAGTCCCTACGCCCTCTGACACACAGGAGGGAAAACTCAAGTAAGTGTTTGCACATCTGGAAAGCAAATGTGATTCATTATTAATACAGGCCTGTTAAAAGTGTGTTGCACTTTAGAGACATTAACTGATTGACAGATCCCTGATGTAAGGAGATTTCTTCCTATGTTTAAGCATCACGGGACAGGTAAGCACGGCAAACAAAGGAAAGGTTGGATGGAAGAGGTTGAAGGGCCACAAAATTAATATTACATGCTAGCATGGTTCATTACACATAAGTCTTACACATGCTGAAACATTGCTGACACCAAGAAGTCTGTAAGGTTCAGAAAAGAATTTGGTATTTTACTGTTACGAGGAAGTTTGACTGGTTTCTAGGGAGCCTGCCTAACCCCAAAACCTCACTGAAACCACTGGAAAAAGTAGCAGTTTTCCATTAGGAGGTGTTGAGTAAGTGCTCCTTTACTCAGCAGTAGCTGACCAAAATTATGGGCTCATGTGAAGATCAGGACACATAGCGTGGGGGTTTTAATGCAAATATTTGAGGGCCCACTCTGAGGCTGTGAGTCAGAGGTAAAAAGATGACAAGAAATCCTTTAAGAAGCTAGAGTGTAGAAACAGCAAGTGGAGGAAACTGCTGCATGGCCTGGGGCAAAGGGTACAAGACAGACAACCTCTTTGGGCTGAAAAAAGAGGTTTCAAATTTTGGTAAGGAAAATGCTTCCTGTTTTCTTGGTGCCTAAATAAAAAACATTGCTTCAAAGAAATATCTGATCACATACTGATAAAAGGCACAGTAAATCAGATCATCTGCAGCAAATACCAGTGCAGAAGCTGCAGGAATTAACCAAGGAGATATCCAGCTAGCAAGGTAATAAAGTCTGTCTGAAGTTATCACCACATTGCAGCCCCACCTAGGGCTCTTAATCATGCTCTAGCTCCAAATTCCCTATTATTCATATACAAAATCCTTTGAAATCTGACTTGAGCTCTTAGGCTTTCCATGGCTAAGGATATGGCTTAAAGGTGTTGGGATGCCTCAAACAGCTGGCTTTGAAGTGGGGAAACATCTCCTGTCCATATCGCAGACTTTTGGTAATGATCGGTGGGGTAACATTGACTGTGATCCTTTCAGTTCTTTTACACTCCTACCTTGGAATGCGTGAACCAGCCTCTGGAGGGGCTTTTCTTCTCTTCATACTGAGACCCATGGGTGCTCAGCTTGTGTACAATTAACCTTTGCTAATTTGCAGACCCCTCAGTCAAGCAAGGCAAATCCCATTGGAGCTTGGCTGGTGGTGGCCAGGAAACCTTAGTGAATCTGCTGAAGAGGATGTCACGCACAGGGGTGCTCTTTTCACCCATTCTGCACATTTTCTGCTCTCTGCCTGTTTAGTCTTCTGAGACATACATGGAAATGTTTTGTTTTCATAAGCACAAACCACTTTTATTCCAAAAACAAATTTACCTTTTATTTATAGGATCTGAATAGAATTGCACTAGATAATTGTGGTCCTGATTGCCCTCATAGGCAGCACAAATGTGTCTTCTTTGCTTGTTTTGTTTCATTTTGGTTCATTTTTTCTTTTCTGCATGCCTATATTACGAGGAAATACTGAGCCTACACAACGTATGCAAACACAATTCGTGGTTTGAGCAAGAGGAATTGCAGTTGGGTGACATTCTGTAATTCATCAAGAGGTCTGACACTGTGTTATGAAAAGACACTTTCCTGTATTTTCGAAAACCTTTCTCCCAACAAACATTCAAGTGCATTGTTTGATCAAGCAATAATAACACTTTAATCTACTTTGTGTATTCTCTTCAAAATAAGAGGTCAGAGAATAATAGTTCTCTCTGGTTTTAAAATGAATCCTTTAACAAATGCTTTTAGATGCAAAGATCTGGTGAAAGCATTTTTCGTACTTGGAGAATTTAACATTTTGCTGGAAGAAAAAGCATGTCCATGGAGTCCAAGATGACAGATAATGGGACTTATTCTTTTGGTGTCGCAGATATGTATCCCACACAAATGTACTGCTCCCCTGTTCTTCAGGAGAATCACTCTCTAATCAAAGTCTGATGCAGTTACTTCAAACTTCTCCACTGATATCAATCACCTCTGGATTAGGCCTTCAGAGGATAAAGGAAGAAGTGTCTGAATCTAGTTATTTGCATCCTTACCCCCCATTGACTCAGTATGAAGAAAATGATACTTGGCACATGGTGCCTCAGTACCTTATGTAGAGGGAGTGACACAAGCTGGGAGGTGGGTAAGACAGGTGTAGAGCAGCTGAAGCACTGTGGAGTTCACCAAATTCAGTCTCACTCACAGCTCAATGACACCAAGTGGGTGTGGGAGGAAACCTTGATCAAACTGGTACAGGATTTCCTATTCCCCACCTAAGTGTTCAGCTCCTGAACATGATTGCCACAAAATATTACTGATCTCAAGCACTGATTTGTGAGCACCTCAAATGCCTGGATGTTTCTATCAAAAGCAAACAACCTTGACCTTTGCTTCTTTTTTTTACCAAAAATTAAATCAGTGCTGGGATTCATTTCTCCCAGATTTGCCACTGAAAAGACAAGTGCCAATTCTACCTAGCTCTCCTAGATACCTTCTTTTGCTACCAGGCAGAAATGGATACTTCCACAGGCCAGTCCATTCTACACCTCTTCCATACCTCCTACAGGAATGTAAAGTACTAGTTAAGCTTTTAGGTGGGCAACAGTGGATAATATGAATGTGTTCTACAGATAATATAAATGTCTCCTACAAGGACATGGGTATTACACCATGCTTGATCAGGATTTTGTTTACTGTACACTGTTAGCCCCAAAACTGCATAGCAAAATTCTTTTCTGTCTTGGCTGTTCCTTTGAAAAAGATTAGATGCCTGGCTGCTTTCAGATTCGTTTAAAAGTCTAGAATGCAGCCAGATAGCACAACAGTCAATCATGACTGTTTTTATCAGGACCTCATCTGTTTCAGAATGTCAGTGGAAGTTCTGCTCAACCAACCAGGGTAGAAGTTGCCCTAGGCATTCCTCCCTCCCTATGGCTATTATGTTTCTTTGCCAGAAGTTCCTGTACTTCGTCTATAGTTTTAGGAACAACTTTTGCTGGAAGTTAGAAAAGTGAAAGCAAAAACTGGAAAGTTAAATTCAAGAATAAGTTAATATGGATAATTAGGCAATAGTGTAGAAAAGCCACCATTTGTCTGAATGAAAAGTTCTGGGTATGTATGGCCACGTTAGGAAAGGCAACAGTTGAAATAATGTAATAAGGAATTCTGTAAAGCTTAGGGGTCACAGTGGAGAGACAAGATGATCTTTTTCTACCTGCATTTTTTAAGCATGTTTAATGACACAGGATTTTTGAAGGAGATGGGGGAAAAAGTATCTTTCAAGTTTGCCCATTTGGCAGACAGTAATTCAGCTGAGTTAAGCAACCTGCAAAATGGAGCTGACAAATGCCACTATCCTCGGTGATAAGGCTTTTTTCTCCTTTATTTTTAATGAATACAAGAAGGACCCAAAATTTTTCCCACAGAAGACCACATCTGGAGATTTGCCAGAAAACTCAGGGTCACTGATTTGTTTCAGATGGAGCAAAATAGAGCTACCTAAATTTTTAATGAGGAAGTAAGACCTGCACAGAACACAGCTCCAACATGCCAGGCTAAGTTGCTGCCAAGGCTGCCCATCTTGAGGAGATGCAGCCATGGGTTAAACCTCTGTGAGTCTTCAGAACTCAGCAGTACAGGCACAGCAGGACCATGAAACATCAGCCTTGGCTGATTCGAAAGCTATTTTCACCCAAAAAGTTGTTCTTTAAAATGAAAAGCAAGTCTACAAAATTATTTTTCTCTTTGTATCTTTTAATAGAGATGAGCAATGTCTTTTTTTTTTTTTCCCCGCTCAAATGAACAGCCATAATTCTAGATTATATGCAGCATTTCAGGTAAATTTCCATCCCTTCCTTTTTATGGAATACATACTCCTGGAAAGACCAAGTGGAGATAATCTAAATAAGTATCATGAATAATTTTATGAAGCCAAAGGTGATTAAAAAACAAGTCCCAAATGCTTGTGAACCTCAGACTAATTTCCACCTCATTGATGCTGATGCTGCACATTGCCATTCTGAGATGGCCTCTCATGTCTCCCTGATGTTACTGATTGGAGAAGATGCAGAGATGAGAACCAGACTCTGCATTTCACATTTTAAGGTCACTTTTAACAAGTGAGCTCATTTCACACCAAGCTCTCCTAGAGCATCTTACCATAATAAACATAATAATTAACAAGCCCTCTTGAGGATTGCATAATAAGCAAGCCCTCTTGAGTAATTTTCAGGCATGGGGCAGTCAACCTTTTGTAGGAACTTCATGCCTCTCTGCTAGCCCATCCCTGAGGGTCTGTCACAGCCAAGTCTGCCCACAGCCCTGCTGAGAAACCTGCTTCTCCTCTTCTTCCCTGTGCTACCTTGGGCTGCATCCACTTCCTGCTAGCCAGGCATCCTATGGGTGTTGGGAAAAGGAGAGCACCAAGCCACCATCTGGAGCTGATCCTAAAGCTCAAAAAGCTTCTCCACATGTGCAGGGTCTGGGTAATCACACACGACCCTGCACGCAGACGGTGCAAAGCAGCAGGCATTTGGAAAAGCCCAAAGCACCCAAGGAAACCTGGGTTTTTTTAAATTTCAATTAGTTTATAAGAGCACATGCATTTTTGAAACTTCATAAATGATGAAGTAATTTGCATTTAACTCAATTATTATGTTGTGGGATTCACCAGAGCTCTTCAATTCAGGTTACAAACTGTATTTTCCTAAACAGCCAGGACAAGCTGCATGCTAGTCACCAGTTTGTCTCATGGATGCTTCAGCCTAGCCGGAAAAGGAGGGAGATCTGCACAGTAGTCCCATTGCAAAGAACATGGCCAGCACCTTGAGGGAGGTGATCCTTCCTCTCTGTGTAGCCCTGGTGAGATGTCTGGAGTGCTAGGTTCTGGTCTGGGCTCCCCAGTACACAGGAGACATTGACATACTGGAGTGCATCTGGAATCATCTTCATGTCCCTCTTCTGGACTCACTCCAGTGAATCCTGGAGAAAGAAAAGCATCTCACCAGCTGGGGAATCCAACTTCTGCTACAGTGAGGGGCAACCCAGCCTGAATGTCAATGCAGTTTTCTAGAGAGCATGGACCCCGCAAAGTTGTTTGGTACAATGAACACAATCCACATTTCCCAGATGGATGGTAAAAATACAAAAATGACTGTTACCTAAGGAATTTAATTTTTTAGAGCTAAAGGGTTGTCTCTGTTGGGAGAATTCTACCCCTGCACACTCAGGCCCTCCGTGATGCTCCAGGGGAGCCTGGCTGGCAGCAAGAGCCCTGCTGCCTCTGCCATCCTGAAATGATGACCTTCTTCCAATGCCAAGATATCCCCAAGTTAGCAATCATTCAGCTGGGCCTTCCCAGCAAATCAGAGCATCTGAGGCATCCCAAAGCTGCAATGGCTATAACAAACATTCAAAGAAAACTTCCTGGCTGTCAGCAGAGGATAGAGCAATATCCCTAAAGTACTATGACAGTTTTACCACATGGTAGTAGCTCTTTCCATGCCCTGTAACTGCAGGTGTAGTGGGATGATGGGATCACTGTCAGGTCTGGGTAGTGACGTGTAATCTGAACATGTGACAAGTGTTGTCTTATTTGCCTTTAGTTAAAAATTATGATGATCTCTGTACTTGCTGTATCACAATGACCTTGTGTCCCAGTTTCCACTTCCTGTTTAGAAGATGGTCAGTTAGCTACACTTACAAATTGCCAGTCACCCTTAGCTTAAGAAGAAAAATTTCACTGCTAAATTATTACTACCATGTCCTCTCTTATTAGAGGCTCTGCTATTTATTTGTATTTCTTTAAGATTGCATTTCTCTTATCACTGGAATTATTATAAATATCTTAAGTGTATTTGGTATTCTCCAGTTTGGTAATATTACATTATAGCTGTGGAACAATATATAACCCCTTGTTTATACACCTAGAATCATGCATCTAGGCAATGTATCATCCAATACATTTATTTGTTTGTCTTTTCCCAGTGATTAATCACTTTCTTCACACCACTGTACTCTAACCTAACAATGGCATTTATTATCGTAACATATTCAAAGCCTCTACGTGCGAATGTAGTAAGGAGTGGTTCTTACAATAAGAATAAATGGGATAGGAAATCTCGTAGTTAGTGCTAAGCTAAGTTACAGTCACTCTTTAGAATAAGAATTCTGCATTCATTTGTCCATTAGAAATTAATATATAATTTGGATTAAAACCAGATGTTAGCATCTGGGCTTTCCCAATTCTATTCTGAAGGACTGAATAGAATCAGAGAAAGGTTTGGGTCAGAAGGCACCTTTAAAGATCATCTTGTCCAACCCCCCATGCAATGAGCAGGGACATCTTCAACTAGACCAGGTTGCTCAGAGCTCCATCCTGCCTGTACCTAAGTGTTTCCGGGGATAGGGCAACTACAGCCTCTCTGCTCAACCTGTTCCAGTGTTTCACCGCCTTCATCATAAAGAATTTCTTCCTCATATCTAGTCTGAATCCACCCTCTTTCGGTTTAAAAACCTTACTCCTTGCCGTATTGCTACAGGCCCTACTGTAAAGTCTTTCCCCATCTTTCTTATAAGCTCCTTTTAAATATTGAAAAGCCACAGTAAGATCTCCCTGGAGGCTTCTCTTCTCCAGGCTGAACAATTCCAACTCTCTCAGCCTGTCTTCATAGGATAATTTCTGTGGCCCTGTAGCACGGTGCCCCCAGCAAAGATTTTTTCACCACAGACTTGAACTTTTCTCTGTCCTGGGCTTTGAGATTTGCCCTACCCTGCTATAATGATCCCCGTATTTTTTATATCAGGATAGCCTCATTTCAGAGGCAGACATATCTTCTCTGCTGGAGATATCAACAATCTTGTGATTTTTAGCAATGTAGTAATGGAAATAAAGGCAAATCAGGCTGCTGAGAGGCCCAGTTAAGTAGAAGGGGTTTTTTTTTTGCATTTGGTGTAAGGAATTGCTTGTGCTGAAGATGATACATGGAGTAATTTGTTCTCTACCCAGAAAGGGCAAGCAGCTTTATTTCAGCAGAGAAGTTCAAGCCATCTTTGTTTTAGCTGGAAACCGATTATAAAAAATATCGACGCTTAGTAGTTTGGGATGTGTACAGAGTAAGTTCTAGGATCATTTCGCTTTAGGGAATTTTGGTAAGACATCTGCAATAGTAATATAGCAACACATACATACAATAATGATGATAAGGTAACCATGGCAATGATGATAAGACAGACTGATTCCAACACACACATGCAAGCCACAGAGGAGAGATCCATGAAAATAAACAGTTTAAGAAAATGAATATGTCAAATGCATATGCTCAGGCCTAAAATCCACTTGTGCAAAGGGTAGTTGCTTTACCCATTAGAATATCTTCTACCTTCTTCCTTTTTTTTCTTGCTAAACTAGAGACATGATGGACCTGGAGGGTATAAAAGGCTGTTAGATAGCTTTGCTGTCTTCATTTTAGCAATAGAGTGAATTAATGAGGATTTTGGCTTCTGGGGCAGCCATACAAACACCACAGTAGTAATTTCTGTTTGATTGGACAGGCGAAGCAAGTACAGGACAAAATGTTTGAGCATTTCTCCTTTTATCTCAGAATAAACCTGAAGTCAGACCCAGAATTTCTTTGAAAATCATAGGCAGCAATTTCTGTCTGAGATGCCTGTATTATCATCAGAGGCTGACAATGGAGTGGCAGGTCTGAGAATGGGGTTGAGGTGCAGGCCATGTGCTGTGCAGGCCAAGCTCAGGCACATGCACATGCACAGACTCTTACTTTTGCAGTATCAAGAGCCCAACCAGGCTTTACAGCTCCACTGCTGAGTCCCAGTCTCTCTCAGTCACACACACAGCATGTCACCACCCAGATAGCACAGTGATCTCATAGATGTAAAGAAGAGAAGCAGGTCAAGAAGAGGAGCCCATCAGGGAGGGTATTTAGAGATGAAGAACCGTAGTTCTTCAATCAGTAAGCAATCCCATAAACCTGATTAAGAAAAATATCCCATTGATTTTAGCAGGAATTTTCCTGTGTTGGACTTAGAATATTCAGCCCACTGCAATGCATTTTGTAAGCCTTTGATTGCAAATATGGTTCCCAGGTCCATAAGCTTGGATTAGCATTGTTAAAGACACTGAAGTTTCCACTCCTCTGTCTTTCAGGCTTGCAGCTTCATGGCAGTATCAACTGTTGCTTTTTTTCCTCCTTGAAACAGAAAGGAAAAATACAAATTTGCAACATTACAAATCTGTTTTGCATAAGTCCTTGGTCCAAAGCCATCTTTGATGGAACTCTGTTGCCTGGAGTTGTATTTATTTTCTTCCTGCATTTCACTCCAGAAGTGTCATCACTGTAGGCAGTAAGATGATTTGGTGAGAACAATTGCAGAGATTATCACAAAGAGATCCTGATCTCAAATGTAATCCAAATCTCTGTCTAATACTCTTCACATTAAGTCCAAGTACTGTGCACAAAATTATGCACTTGGCATCTCTTGGACCAAGCAGCAGAAGCAGGAGATGAATGCATAAAACAGGAAATGGATCATGGCCAATTAGTGGGGCAGAAACCATGGCGGGTCATTTCCAAAATAACAAATGAGCCTGGCAGGCTGGCATGTCTTTGTGCAGTGACCTGGATCAGGCAAGTGTTGAAGACCTTATCTGCGTGGGCTGGTTTTGGTGCTGCAAGACAGGCTTAGGAGGCCCTGCTAGTCTGCAGGCACAGAGCAGCTGTGTGAGGGAAAGAACAAGAAGAACTTGAGATATAAGTCAAACTTGTCACTGCAAGACATTTACAAATCATCTGAACTATGGTCCCCATTACTCAGAGCCTGCTTCTGTCCAAGAGGAATATCTATCCAGCAGGGAGGAGGGGAGGAAAGTCAAAGCGCAGATTTCAGCCAATTCCTTTCACTGATTTTTTTTTCCTTTCAGTTTTCAAGAGGAAAAAAAGCATCTGAGGAGCTGGGAGCACCTAGTCAGGTCATCAGAGGTCCATGAGCCCAGCTGAGCTCAGAGGCCACCAGGGCAGGCAAAACACAAAAAAACCATACAAGATGCTCCCTGCCGCAATGGGGCTGCAGCATAAAGGGAAAGGGTAGAAGTGGAAAGAGAGGCAGAGAAAGATGATGGGATTTGTCTTGATTTGCTGTTGACCACAGCAAATGGGTCAACAGACCTCCTGGGAAGAAGATGGCAAGACAACACTGATGCCATGATGATGATTTTGCTTTTATATATATACTCCTTTATATACTCTTTCATATAAAGCTTTTATATATTCTTAAGGTCCTTCTTTTAGCCCACTTCTAATTCTTCAGGTTTGATAACTAGCATAGACCCAATATTCCTTAAGCCAGGAGACCAAACATCTCAGAAGCCTCAGACACCAAGGTCTTCTCTGGAACACATTTTTAAACTAAGATAGGCCTGTCCAGGGGGGGAAAGTTCCTCGGGGAGGGGGGTTCACTCAGCCTCTCATTGGAGAATCTTCGCTAGATATGTTAATTGGCAAAGCCTATAATGTTATACCCGAACTATTGTGGGTGTGCATTTCGGGGTTGCTCACGGGGGTGCATTTCGGTGTGCATTTTGATGTGCATTCCAGCGTGCTCCACCTGGACGGGGTGCACCAAGGATCCTTAAAATAAATACCAAGGAAAAATCCCTTTTCCCTTCTGTGCTTGATTCTTGATTTTAAGACCAAGGATAGGCATCAACATGATGCCTCCAGCTAATGGCTGTCCTGGTGGGTACCCACTGGTTGGTCAGGGTTGACCACCGATGTATAGAGAGAAGAATCTGATCTGATGTTAAAAACCACCTAGTAAAAATAACACTAGGGTTTTGATGCTTACAGATGTCACTGAGAAATGAGAATGATCAAATTAGTTCATTGTAACTTGATCTCAAGGTGAAATAGAACAAAAGATGAAGGGACCAGAAGCTCTTTTTATGTGACACAAGAGAGCACATGCAAGAGAGGCAAAAAAAAATGTGAAAGAGAAGAGAACAGGGAATAAAGACACTTGAAAAGCTTTCCCTCACAGTTTTTGTTTAAAAGAGAGCTATGTATTTATATGTATTTAATATTTTTTTTCTTGTTTTTCAGGCAAAGAACAGGTGAGAACTCAAAAGAATTGCTTCTTAAGTCCCATTATATTTCTTTCTGTTTTTTAACCTTACTAGTTTTGTTGTGTGGCTCAAAAACATCTTATGTCAGTTGTGCTTTAGATTTCTTTCCATCATTAAGGCCTTCAGCAAATAGTTTTCTCCATAGAAACACCTGGGGGATGGAAATTAAAAACTTTGATTTCTAGAACCTGATACATGAATTTACGAGCCATAGGTGAAAATTAAGACAAAGGCAACTTTCTTGCAAAAGAGGCAGTTGGAATCCCAGCCTGAAATCAGGCTGTACAACACATATTCCTGGCACCAGACAAGTTTTACTCATTCCTCTTTCTGAGCTTGTTACTGATGCTATTACAGATAAATACGTTGACAGCTCATCTTAGGAAAAGAAACATCTCATCTCTGTAGAGAACCACCTGCAGGATGGGTTGTGTGGCTGCATAATCTATACAAATCCTAAGTCAGAAAACTGCATCTGTCTAGACAGACAGGCAGAAAAATCCTCAATATTATTGTCTAGATCTTCAAGTCTCAGGTAAGAAACCAACCCAGGACTAGCTACAGTGGGCTGTGCTGAATTTTTGAGCATTTTTGTGTTGAGATTGAATCTGTGCAGAGAAAAGAAATTCTGATTAATGTAAATTTTCAAGGTTTTCATGTAAATTTTCACCATGAAACCCTTACACTTTGAAATTCTCCACAAAAACTTTTTGAAGATTTAAGTTGGTCAAAATACATTTCAGCAACTATACTTCATTTTTATTTTATTTCTCAGCAATGTTGTTACAATATAAAATAGAATACACAATTAAACAATTCAAAGGAACACAATGCCTTTAAAACTAGAAACCTTGATGTTTAATTCCAAAAATGTCAAAACAGGATAGTCTGATATCAGAGCTACTTTTGCTGTTCAAACTGCAATTTGTCAAAGTTGACATGGTTATATAATAGAAAACGGTACTGCTAGGTTTTTTTCCTGTCCAGTCCTCATGGACATCTGCTAAAATGGGTACAAATTATTAACTATTTATCAATAGTAACATTTTTCCTTGCTGTACAACAAAGTCTATCAAACAAGTAATGTGATTGGCTCAATTACATACTTTTAAGGGAAAGCAGCATTTTGTTTTTAACAAAATTTTATACTGCTTACAAAAGAGTTTTTTATTTTAGAAACACACTTTGTAAAATTGCACTAAAAGCAACAAACTATTGGGAAAGCACACAAAAATATGTGATTATATCAAATAATCAAATGATTTATTTAAAGACCACACATATTCAATAGGAGATTGATTCCTATTCTGTAATAGGGTCATAACACTTGAGCCTATGGTACAATGGGGAAGTGACACTGCCATGTTGCATGACCTGCCTCGGACATGATAGCTGTGTAGACAGGGTGAACAGAAGCTTTAGGAAGTAAAAAAAAACCTTTAGAGTTCAAAAAAAAGTATGCAGAAACCCAAAAAGTTGCCCTTTACTAGGTAGATCCAAGACACTGCTGCTTTTGACCAATGGACTTACAGCCACAAAGGAAGTCTGGGATCCCATGTGAAAGAAGCTGTCTGAATTTAGATGGTCATGAACTGGAGCTGTACAAAGGCACTGAACTCCAGAATAATACAAACACTGGGGAAAACAGGAAACTCAGTAAGTCAGGAGCACCAGGAGGGAATATCAGAAGTTGGGAGGCATCACCCTAGGAATGAGGACCGAGTCAGCCTTCCAAATGAGTGGAAGGGCTGTATTAACTGATGGGCTAAATGAACAGAAACAGAAAGAGGTGCAATAGCATGACATACGAGTTTATCCACTTAAAAAAACCCCAGCTGTGTGTTGAAGTTTGCTAACTGGAAATGACAAAGAAAGAGCTGGGTGGACACAGTCAGATGACCATAGCTATGACATTTCCATGGGTAAGATAGGCCAACTGAGCTATTTCCACTTGATACATGAAATGTATCAAATAGCACAGTACAAACTGTTTTGGAGGCTTAATCTGGACTTTTGCATGCGAATGTAATTATTCATGTTTCAGAAGGCAGCTTAAAACTAGACCAGGGAAATGAAGAACTGTTAGGAATATCCAGGGAATGGAAACAGCTACAAAAGTGAAGTCTAGAAGAAGTTATATTTATGCTGTAATGAACCATAAGTTCAGGTACTTACAGTTATGACAACATGATGTTTTCCTGAAAAGATTATCCTACAGGGAAGTGATATAAATCAGACCATGCAAAACTCCATGCCCAGCTTGCTAAGACCTAATACAGCTGTTTTTACACTGCCCTTTATCAACCAGCTTATGGCAGAGTTTGGCATGTATAAACTCAGAAAGCAAATACTGAGACAGAATCTGATTGCCATCCATAAACATGCTGAAGGTGGGAAAGGGAAAGCAATAGAGAGGAACAAGAGCTAATGAAGCTCCAGGACCACGTTGTCACCTGGACAAGAGGTAAAATCTGGTCATAAGCAAATTCAGTCTGGAATTCTGAAGAAGGATTTTAATTGTCCAGGTAGGATAGTCTGAGAAAGGCTGTGTAGTAGAAAAGGCAGGAGCAGAAAACTTAATTGATTTTACAGTTTCATCAAACTGGAGCTCAATTAATATTTTAAAGGGATTTCATGGCATAGCTCTCTGAAATAATTGAGATCTGGATTCAGTGATCCAGAACATTGCTCCTAATTTTATCTTACTAAAATACAGCTGTAAATAATACTCCCAGAAAACATGAAAACTACCCCCCAAAAAAAAATCCTCAGAAAAAAGCATAATGGGGAAAATAGAAAATAGGTACAATGGGCAGCATCGTGGTTCTAGGAGAAAGAAGAATCTGAACTGGAAAGCAAAAGATGCATAGGGAAGGGCACTGTGCAACCCATCAGAGTCATCTAGTAAAAAAACCCCACAACATTGTTTGTGTCAGAAACACTGTGATTTAGTGTCCTTATTAATAATATAGGAAATATGAGCTGCACACAAAGGGCTCTCCCAGATGACCCTGGCCTGGGAGGAACTGAAAGGTGAGTCAGAATATGGAAATAACACAGAGTGACCTACTGAGTCTGGGGACATTACAAGAGAAAATAACAAGATGAGTTTCCACTTGTAAGTATGAAAATATACCTGAGGCAAAATCCTCCAGAAAACTTGTAGTCAATGGCAAACAGCTAGCAGGAATACTGAAACACTTTGCAATGAGAGTGGGTGGCCAATTGAACATAAGTGCACATTACAGTTTGGCTGCAAAAACGCTGATGCAATTTTAGGGTGAAGTTGCCTTGAAATTTTGAATCAAAAGCAATAGAGATCTATTTTCTACATCATTTTAATGCAAATGTATCTGGAATAATACACCCAGTTGGGGGAGTTGTTGTGCATGGACAAATTGGAACAAGAAGGGTGGAAAACAATAAAAAATATCAGGAATCTAGACAGCCTTACAAAGCAGATTTAAAAGCTCTGTGAGTATGAACAACAAAGGTCCTTTCAGCCCTGTTGTTCTGTGACTCCGTGCTAAGCAGGTATAGATTCAGAATATAGGAATGCCAAAGGGGAGGTAACACTTTAGACTACTACTTAGAAACAGAAGTGCCAAATGGGCTGAAACTAGCAGCATGAAACCATAGGCTGAGTAGCAGGAAAATCTTTCAAGATGTATTCAGCTGTAGAAAAGTTGCTGGGGGACCTGGTGGAAGCCTGGTCACTCAGGACTTTTACAACAAGGCTGGACAAAACATTAGAAAATGTACCATAGGGAGCAATTCTCCACTGGCCAAGAGCAATGGAGCAGATGATCTAATAGGCTTCTTGCATCTCTAACCTCTACAGTTTTATGATTTCTTACTGTTAAGTACAATATTTCAAGAGGAAAAAGCAATAAATACAAGGTAAAATATTAGATGGTAAAAAACCCCAACAAACAAACACAAAACAGATTGAGAATGAATGGAGTTCTGTCCTTTTGCCTTTCTGTATTTAAAGGAGTTGCTTCTGGCACATTGTTTTCTTGTCAGAGGCACTTCATTTTCTTTCTCTCACTTACCATTTTCTCTCTCACTACAAAAGCAGAAATAGCCACTTGGGACTGCTGATGTCTTTCTAAGGAAGGATGCTGCTCTCATGCTGTGGAACAGCATCAAGGCTTTGGTCAGTCAAAACATTAAAATCTCATTGTTTTCTTTGGGATCAGACTTTTCTTTAAATCAAGCCCCAAGCAAGTACATGCATCATGGTATATTCCCCAGCATAGCAGTCCTGCTCCTCTTCTGCATTTCCTTTCTCCCCGCTTCCAGCACAGACTCTCATTTTACCACCTTCTTCACCCATTGCTTTTGTGGAAGATAAGCATTCACAAGTCCATACTACCTTCAGGGAGAATTATGTGTGAACAGCATGTCCAAAAAAACCCAGGGACAGTAGTTCAGGTTTTTCAATGTGTATTCATTTGTCCCATTCATCATTAGTGGGAATTGTGAGACCTCTGGTGACTTTGAAATCTTGATCAGCACGTCGGTCCAGATGACAGGCAAATGCACTTTCAAAGGGAATAATAAACTGATTTTCAGAAGTCATGGCAGCTTTGACATACAAACATGTCAGCTAGATAGATATGTAACACAAGACTATGCACCTCGGCTGTTACCTCAGTCTGCCCTGGGGCATTCTCACAGCACGTGGTCCCCCTAAAACACCAGGGTACCATCCACATGAGATCAACAGGGCTACTGAAACCTTGAGGCATTGTTTCAAAATGCTCTTTGAGCAGGGGCTTCTTTGCTGAGGTTTGTTTGTTGGGAACTTTTGTAGAGAAGGAGCAGTAGTGGTGGTAAATATAAGAGGGCAGTTTGTAATTCTGTGCATCAGAAAGAGTTTCCCAAAGCGGAAGCTTCAGCAACACTTCCTAGAGACAGATCCATAATATTACTTCCTCAAAACCTACTTTTAGATAGCATTAAAAATCTAACTGTGGTTGTGGTCATGTCAATACCTTTAAATTGGGTGGGGTTTTTATACAGGGAAAATCTGTTTGTATTTCTTGTGGAAATCACACATCCTGTATCTAGACTAGAAGTACTTTATCAACAAACAAAGCCAACTTCAGGTGAGTAGCTGTGATTTACCACAGAGCAAGGCTGCACTCGCACTCTGAGAAGGGAGCTATTCAGCCTAGTGACTGAATCCAGGATCTTAAGAGCTTCTGCCTTAAATTGCCATGCACATGCTGGGATAATTAGCCTGTCAGGACCAGGCAGTTCCTAGGGGAATGTCCTCCAGCACATGGCTAGTTTTCAGAAGATAAGCAAACCCAGCAGAGATGCTGATGAGTAGCAGGTGGTCTGAAGATGCTTTGGGTCCCAGTTTCATTCTTCTTTCCTTTGCCATGAGTCTTTCCCAACCTACTTCAGCCCTTTAACATTTTGACATCTGGAGCTGGTGTCAGCCCCATGGCAGCTCAGGACATGCTGAAGGGAAAAAAAAAAAAAAAAAAAAAGAACTAAAATGAAGCTGAAGCCTGAAGTAGTCTTATCACAATCTGTGGAAGAGTAGAGCCTCTCTGGTGGCAAGCTTGTAGTCAGAGGGTTGCCTGGAGTATGTGAGGGAAGTGGATCAGCCTGAAATGGCTGTCTTACAAGACATGGGGGAAAAGAGATTCCTATTTACCTTATAAAATTACTGGCAGCACATACAGATTTGTCACGGTTTGTGATATTAATGATAGCAATGGGATGTGGGACTTTCAGATTTTACATCTCAGCTTCACACTGCTGACAGCTCGCTGCTCATTGGTTCCAGTTTGGGGGATCTTCTCATCTATTTTTAGTTACCTACAGATCTGGTATATCCTCTGAGCTTGTCATTTGCCTTCCTTTTAGAATCAGTGGAGAGGACCATGACTGGTGAGTTGTCCCATCCTGTCCTGCAGGACTCTGAGTTTGAGTGGGGATGTCACACTGGGGACAGCAATGCGTACTGATCTTCAAGCAAAGGTGCTTGCTTGAAACAGACTGAGAAAATGGCTTTGCTCATGCAATTAGGAAATTTGTTTTTGTGCTCAGCTAAAGCACTGTATGTCAGTGAGGGAAGATATGAACCATATCTTCACTCTCAGGTTTGCCCAATGTCTTTAGAAATTACAATGGGGTCTCTGATATTTTTAGCTTGGCATGTCAGTGCACGAACACCTTTGTTTACACAGGGTAATCACAGGGACATAAAAAACAATACAAGCCAGGAAGACAGAAACACTTGCAAACACCTCTTCAGTCAAAATAGAAAAGTCAGTGTACTGAGCTCTGCCTGACTTTTAAAACCCTAATTTCCTCACTCCTGACAGGTGTGAACAGGACACAATCCTGTTTGGGGACTGTCTTCTCAAGGAAACACATACAGTAAATGAACCTTGATTTTAAGTTAGAGAATGACATGAACCCAAACCATCTGGCTTGTGATATAACTCCAGCCTTCCTCTTTACAAAACTAAGGTCCAGCCTTTTTGTGTTGCTTTGAGCACTGTCCTTTGCTCCTCTTCAGGCTCTTTGGTCCTTGTGTTCATACAGCCCCTGGGGAAAAGACAAAATTAAACCAAAGCAAAACAACCCAAAATTCATCCAGGGGACAAAAGGAATATGTTGGTGACTTGTTACGCCACACAGAGTGCCCATTATTTTTGTTGACTTCAGGGCCGTAGTCACTCACAGAGAACAGGGCAATAGTATTTACATTGGGATTTCAAGGAAGACTGCTCCTATAAATTAGTAAAAGGCATGAGTCATCCCAGCAGAGTGTTTGATCCAAGAGATGCAGTTATCAGCCCAGCATAACACTATAGCATCTGTCCAAAACACTGCACACCCTCATTAGCACACTATTCCTGGGAGCTAAGCAGGCTGAAGGTTGCAAAGAGGTGCTATTGTTATACTAGGAGTAATTCTTATGTTTTATTGATACCCAATAAACTGTGTGTTAGCCTGAAAGCACACAGAGGGAGAGAGGGAGTGGAGGGCTGGAGTAGTCTGTTATATAACACTCAAACACAGGGAGTGGAACTGGCCAAATCCTTTTCAATTACTTTTTTTCAATAAATGTCAGGTTTGGAGAGGAGGACCATCTGAGCAATTTAATAATTAATAAGAATGCATTCATCCCGCTGTACAGCTGGACACATCACCTGTGAATAAATCCCCCAGATAATATATTTGTGGATCTTCATAATATTTTTTCATTCTTCTTTTTTCACTAATTTTTTTTTTTTGTGTGTCAGTCTAGTCCCAGTTGCCCTAGGATTTTCCTGGAAATCAGCTAGAGAGATAACCACGTGGGGGAAAGGGAACAAGCATGTGGACCTCAGGCGCTTGCCTGTTCAAGAGCAGAAGTGATGTTTGCAATGATTAGGGCTCATGGCAATGCAGGGAACCTGGCTGGTGAGCTGCACAGATTAGGTGATGCGACGGGACTCTGGGAAAGACAGACAAATATGGGTGCTGTGCACAAGCTGGGAATTACTGTGGGTGTCAATTAACCTCGCAGATCACAGTGTTTATTAGGCTGAATTATTTATCCCAAAGATAAAACACTGAAAGAAAGTAAGGCATCATTAAACAGCACAGCCTTGCACAGAGTTTAGGCAGTGACCCAAGTTTCCGAACAATTTAATTTATTAGGGACCTAAATTGTGCTAGATTATCAAATCAAGTGGAATAGAGGGAGGCAATGCATTTTATGTTCAGTGCCCAGAATGTAATAAGTGTGTTATTCCATTCATGCCATGTCTCAGCCTGAGTTATGAAGAGAAAGGGATGTTTCCTCTACAAGGTAATTTTCCATTTTATATCCATTTTTTAAAACTGTCAAACAGTTGTCATGAAGGAAAAACATTTCTAGTTTATCACTGAGGCTTGAAACCTGTTAAATGTTAATGTAAAATGGAGCACTACGTATAGTCCCAATACAATGGGAAGAAGCTTAACTGTTTGAAGTCTGTCTTTGTGAAGATTATACTCTGGCAGAAAAAGACAATAGGAGAGTTTTGCCTTGGGAAAAGAGAGATTGACAGGTCTGCATGTTTTTCTGCAATCAATATTGTAGACAGAGCTCTTCTTACACGGTGGGGTTCAATTAAAGAAAAAAAACACGAGAATTTGGGGGAATTCCCTAAAGAGTTCAAATCCTTTCTGAGAGGAGGGAATGTTTTTTTCAAGATGAGCTTGCATGAAAAATTCATGCAGTGGATGGATACATTCATACAAAAAGAAATTTGATAAATAAATAATTGTTTTAATACTGAGTCGCACAGCAATTGCACATCCATATTGACCACTTTAGTTTGCAAAACTAGTCCTTAGTGTAAACATGTGTAAAATTAAATCATCCAGAAAAACAAAATAAGGCAAAAGGTCATACATGTTAACTGAAGCAAGTAGTTCATACTAAAGTCTCTCACAACATCCAGGAAATAAGAAACTGCCACATGCAGCCAAGAAGCCGGTACAGGGATGAACACAAAGAGACAGACAAAACACAGCATGAAAACGGGTGATAAGCAGAGATTTGCAGCCATCAGGAAGGAGAGAAGAGGAGGCAGCTGCAAAGACAGGAGGCCGGAAAAGATAGACGAATTGAGCTGGAAATATATACAGTTATGATAGCAGCTATGAAAGCGATTACATGAAGCTGCAATTAGCTAGCTGTACTCGACTGCTATTCAGTCATACTTGCAGCCCTCTCCTCATTTTCCACTGTGTTGACTGCAGGAGAGTCAGTTATCTTTGCTGGAAAAGAGTTATGTATGGAACACTTGGGATGGGCAAATAAAGCACCAGCCTGGTCTAGGGTCTCTGCATCTCCAGGCCATGGAGAAATGCAAGAAGACCGGAGCTCAGGGAGAGCTCATCACCAAGCACAGCCTGCATTTCTACTGCACTCCTTCCCCACTAGGAAAGCAAAATCAAAGAGAGAAAACTGCAATGCTTTTTTTCTAGTAATTTCTGTGTCTTTGGCACCTGTCAGTTCCTCTCCCTCACCTTTTTTCCACCTTTGCATGGCTGTTTTCTGTGTTGTCTCACATAAATTTCTTTCCTCAGCCAGTTCTTCCCTCAGATATCTACAGCTCAGTGCACAGTCCTGTAAACCTCTTTCCTTTCCTTTTCTGCACCTTTCTCCACCTGCCTTCTCCCCTTCCCATTACCCTTGCTAAAAGAAACCTTCCTTTGTGTTTCTTTCACAATCTCTCTCTGCACAGTCATGTTCTTTGGCTATGTGATTCCGTCTGCACCAAGGGAAGCCCTAGGACATAAGCTTGAAATGGCCTTTTCTTCAGTTGCAAGGTAAGCGGCTCCAGTGCTGGCACGATCCTGACAAATTAGATGAAATATTCTGTAAGAAGCTAGGAAAAGTCTCACAATCACTGGCTCTAGATCTCACAGGGGACTTCAAATTATCAGATGTCTGCTGGAAATATAAAACAGCACAAAGGAAGCAGTCTAGAAGGTTCCTGACACAACTGGTGAGTGAGGCAAGGAGGGAAAGCAATCATGAAATGACAGAGATTGTTGGAGAAGTAAGGAGGAGGATCTAGCTAGCTAGCTAGCTAGAACTGCTAGCTTGGACTTCCAGGGACAGACATTGGCCTGTTTAGGAGCCTGGTTGAGAGAGTCCCTTGGGAGGCAATACAGAGGGCAAAGGAGTCCAGGAGAGCTGGACATTCTTCAAGAAGGAAATCTTAGAGGTGCAGGAGCAGACCACCCCAATGTGCCAAAAGACAAGCTGGTGGGGAAGATCAGCCTGGCTGAACAGAGAGCTTTGGCTGAAATTAAAGAAGAAAACTACCTTTGGAAGAAGGGGCAACAACTTAGGAGGATTACAAGGATGCCACATGAGGTTGTGCAAGGACAAAAACAAGGGGCCAAAATCTAACTAGAATTTAACGCTATGGTTTACTGGTAGACTTGGCAGTGCTGGGTTAATGGTTGGGCTCAATGATGTTNGTTGAGAGAGTCCCTTGGGAGGCAATACAGAGGGCAAAGGAGTCCAGGAGAGCTGGACGTTCTTCAAGAAGGAAATCTTAGAGGTGCAGGAGCAGACCACCCCAATGTGCCAAAAGACAAGCTGGTGGGGAAGATCAGCCTGGCTGAACAGAGAGCTTTGGCTGAAATTAAAGAAGAAAACTACCTTTGGAAGAAGGGGCAACAACTTAGGAGGATTACAAGGATGCCACATGAGGTTGTGCAAGGACAAAAACAAGGGGCCAAAATCTAACTAGAATTTAACGCTATGGTTTACTGGTAGACTTGGCAGTGCTGGGTTAATGGTTGGGCTCAATGATGTTAAAGGTCTTTTCCAGCCTGAATGATTCCATGATTCACCTTCTTTTCCCTTCTCCGAAGGGTACCCCCAGAGACGTGCTCTGAGCTTTTCTCTTGAACTGCTCCCCAGTGACAATGAGCTTGGCTTCCGAAGCAGATCAAATAAATGAGAGGAAAAGTCATGCCTCTCATCCTTCCCTCCGTAACAGGAATTATCTTAGGAAAATAATTTTTTTCCAATTTTTTTAAAAAACAAGACAGAATTAATTCTCCCTCTGCCTATGGTACAACAATAACCCATGCTCTGCTTTGACTCAGTCATGAGTTAGTCACCTTCGAGTTAGAGAATAGCACTATGTAGTAGGAAATACTAATTTTTAAAGAGTTAATTAAAAACTAGAAGGTGATGGTTGTGTTTAGTTATAGGATACATTCAAACTGCATTGCTTAGTCCCAGACTGTGTCCCTTACTACACTACATGTTTCACCACAAAAGAGCCCCTCTGGGAAGGAGACTGGTGAGTAGGAGACCTACATGGTCACTGCATTGGTGAAGACAGGTTTCGGCAAATAGTGCTTGAGCGGACAGCTAGGTTTATGTAAAATAACCTGAATCTTCAGTTTATAAATCTGTAAAATTCATCCTTGCAGTAAAAGGAGAAAACTCCTTTTTGCATGTGCCTGAGCATTTTTAAGGCCTTGTCCAAAAGACCCTACTACAGAAAACTCATTTAATCTACCTTAGAGGGATGAAGGGCTGAGTCAACCCTGCTAGGATTTGAACCTATCACTCCAGGGAGCCTAATTATTGCAAATGTGGTGCTTAAACCACTAAACCCTTCCCTCCTGCTCTAATCACTTCTCAAAGAGTCCCTTTTGATCCCTGAAGTTTACGCAGCACCTGTGATAAAGGCAAAGTATTTAACAAAGTCTCTGTAAGCTGAGTGTATCATTATTCATATTACAGCAGGTTTAAAAGAGCTGGGCAAGGATGAGAACATTGTGCTACAACAAAGATCACGGTAGCAGCATCGTGAATTGCTTCTCAGCTCCACTCTCTCTTTTCCTTCTGCTACACAATGGAAAAATGGAGTGACAGGAGAACTGAGACAAACTGTGCGTGCTCCCTCCATGGTGCACCCCTAACCATGGGTTTACTTGAAGGAGGTTTCATGTTATGTGTCTTGGCCACAGGCTAGTGGGCTGCACTGCTGGAGGGTGACAGCTGAGTGAGCCTTGTTCCCCTCTGTACTGGCGCCAAGTGTCTCCAGGAGCCATGCACTTGGGAATGTTCCGGATATGGGCATGACTGTGTGGCAGGAGCATGGGAGGCTTGGTGTGTGGGCATTGGGAGAGCATTGGTGCTGCAGGGTAGCATCTGATAAAGTATCTCTAACAGGGACTGCTAATGACAGCTCCTTGAGTTTCTTTGTTTATCTCAGGATGTTGGTAGTATTTCTGCACAGTTTAGAAGGCAGAAGTGAAAGCTGATGAGAATCTCTTGACAAGGCTCCTTGTCGGAGGTGGAAGGAAAAGCAGGGCTGAAGAATAAAAGGAAGAATTTTTTTTCAAACTCTGAGCTTTAAAAAAAACATATCCCATGTTCCTCCTCAGAGATAACATTGCAGCTAATAATTTTGCCTTGTATTCCCTGGGAGAAAAGGGAATTTTTGTCCTCCCCTTCCTCCTTCCATTACCTGGAGGGGATGCACTTTTTTTACTGACACGCAGATAAACTAAATCTGAAATGCTAATGGACTGGCAGTGTTTGCAGTGGGGTGAACAGTTTTCTGCTGGAAGGCTGGTTGGCAGGATACCGTCCTGCAGTCATTGAATCATTGCACTGAATCACAGCCATGTTGGCAGGATCCCATTCTGAGGAAGTTCACAGTACTGTCAAACACCTGCTGTTGCCATTGAATGGTATTATGCAAGATCTGAAATTCTATTTATCAAAATCCCTATTTGATTTTTTCCCCCTCCTTTTCAGTCACTAGTCTCAAATGACTGCAGCAAAACCTATTCCCAAGAGCATTTTAATTCAGACTGATGCCAGGATACCAGTTCTCACAGGGTGAAAATCTGCTCTTCTTTGTGCTGATGCAGAGATGCCAAGGTAGCACAGGATACAAAGACACACAATCATTCCTACAGTATGCGCTCTGCAGAGTTACTCAGGTAAGAAGATCAAACAGACTTTGACTCACAGAAGGCCAACCACCTTTTATTTCCCTTGAAAGCCCTAGCTGTACAGCCTGGTGGGAGAGTCCACTGCTATAAATAGGTTTTATCTCCTAGTGTTCTTAGAGATAGTGGTCGTTTCAAGTTTGAGCCACCATGATGGGAAGCTTGGCTTACACACACCTAGGAAGCAAAGAATGCCAGGTTATGAGAGTTAGAGAGCAAGTATATTCTTCTTTCTATTAGTTTATAAGATATAGTAATTTAAAGTGGTATTTCACTGGCGTGACCCATAGCTTCTGTCCTGCCATATGGCCCATTTCACCTTGACGTTTTGGGGCTCTTTCTCAAAAGCAGTAGCTCCACTCTGTCTCTTTGGCTTTACTCCCAGCCCAGGTGGCATCAAGCATCTCTGGTACATCCCTGCCCCAGGGAAGCCCCAGCCATCCCAACTTTCCAGCCACCTGCATCGCGACCAAATCTTCCTTTTATTTCTATGGACCTGCCATCCTCTTTCCTGCAGTCCTCTAATTTTGGATATTCTGTTTTGCAAACACCACTCCCTGACTGACTCTTTCATCAACCAATGAATCTGCTCTCTACACAAAAAAGGTCTCTTCTTGTCCAAACTAAAATATCTATTTGGTTAGCAATTCATTAGGAGATGTCAGCGAGTTATGCCAGACTGCAACAGAGCTCCTCCTGTCAAAGCCCAGTCTTTCCTGCCGGTTCTTTCTTAAGCCATTGGATAACACTGTTACCTTGCATCAAGCTCACAGTCTGTGTGAGAGCTTCTCTTTAGCTTGTCACAACCATCTCCTAGACTAAAGCTTCACCTCTTTTTTTTTAATAAAAGTAAAATCTAGACTTGCTTATCCAGTTACACAATAAAACCCTCAACCAGGAGCTCATTAACTTGGGTCTCAGTTCTTGCAGCATCCTTTACTTTAGCACTAACACAATCTTGCCTTGCCAGTATTCCTCTGAGCACCACTGTAAAAATAATTTTTGTAGCCTGTCTGCTTGCTCATGTCACCTCTCATTGTGGATCCCTCCACTGGCTGCCTTTTCTCTGTTGTGTAAAGATATTGCTTGTCCCTGTGCTGTCATTTTCTTTTTAACACTTAAAAGGTGATTTCTGTCTCTCATTTTCCCATAGCTCTCATCTCTGCTGCCCCCTTTGAATCTCAGACAACTCCCTTTTCTTTCATACCATGTTCTCCCCCATGATAACATTTAGAGTTTCAAACAGCACATCCCCAAATGAGTGTAAAAAATGCCTTATTTTTGTCCTTGAAATCCTTCCTCTACACTTGCCTTGCACGAGAGAGTTACAAAAGCCTTCATATAGTTAGGATGGCAACAAGTTCTTCAGGGTGACCAAGAATCCCTCTCCAGCTGTACCTTTCCCCCTTTCTTCCTTTCACAAGAAGTCATCATCTCTTTAGCAGATTGTGGCACAACAGGATTTAACAACAACAAAAAATTTTCAAATAAATATCTTTAAAAGAAACCAAACCAACCAACAATCAAACAAAAAAAAACCCCTATGAAAAACTGCAAGCCCCACACACAATTTTACACATGTATTTTAGAACAGAGCCCCAAAATTAGTTTATATTTGTAGGAGGGATGTGACGGAACCTGCAACTGGGGTAACAGAGATCGGTTGCTGGGATATCAGCAACTAGGATATCAGCAATGCAGAACTGTGTCCAAAGCCACTTGCTCCCCCCAGTCACGTGTAGAGCCCGTGGCAGTGCAAGGGCCTGGACCCCTCTCACAGATCCCCAGTTAGTGCCAAGCACTCAGGCATTAATCATCTGCACACTTGCTGTCTTCAAGCTGATACAAGCTATTCACTTCTAAACTAAGAGCTTGGAAACAATGGCTTTTAAAACCAGGAAGCAAGATAGTAATTAACATGACCTGTCTATCACCCAGGTTATTAAACTGCATTATAAATGTTTTGTTGCTGAAGATTAATTATGTAAATCTTCACACAACTGAAGGAAATATTAATGTTTGTTCATCAGCTCTGATTTTTAGCTCTCAGCTGCTTTCTAAAGGTTGTTGCAGTTCTAGTCTGCTATCAGCCTCACACAATTACCGTTAGCAATAGCCCCAGTGCTTTGTGCTGCATGTAGCTAATAGCTCTGTGTGCATGTGGTTGACTAGAACTTGTAACAGAGATTTAGACAAACACTGTCTGAACCTACAGACATGGGAGGTCAGGAGCTGCAGCTCTGCTGTGGCCACATCCACTGTAACCTGCTTCTAATTCTGTGACCAAGAGTTGCCTGGTGGTTCATGAAAAAGCATTGCTTAGTGAAAAATAAAAGAAGCTGAATTTTTAAGACCATTGGAACATTAAAATATTTTTTATTACTTTTTCACTGTGTAACACAGATGTCATTCAGACAAGCAACTTTTAAGGCTTGCATGGACTTCTTAGAGCTTTTTATGTGCTTCTGGCAAGCAGAATCAGCTGAGAAGTATTATTTCTGCTGAAATTTTCATTAAGTTCAATGAAATTACTTTCAGCATGTCCAAAAATCATGGGCTCAATAGAAAAAATGTTTTGGCAAGATGGTATTTTGTCAATAGCAAAGTGCTAACATGAACCTGTATCTTGAGGTCTTTGTGGAAATGTGATAATGTGTTCAAGCTCCAGCTTCGGTTTTTGCCACCAGCATCTCCATTGCTCAAAGTCACAGGATTTTGCAACCCAAGACCTCTCCTGGACAGAAAGGAAGCTGTGGTGCAGGTGGAACATCCCCTTACAAAAGCACAGTAAGAAACCAGGAAAAAAAGTTTAAACAGGGAGCAACTCTGCATTTTAATTTAGAAGAGAAGGTGAGCATAGTTGGCCACACAGTTTCAGATTCACGATTTCTCTTTTGTACTCTAGGCCTCACGGCCATTTAACAGTTTGTCTTTGCTGCAGAATTGAGATTTTCTTTTAAAAAATGAATCACTTTTACTACAGCTAACTGTGGGAAAATTATATGACAAACCTGTGCTTTGTTGATCCCACATATCTCCGTACATTGTTGACCCTGAAACATAAAGGCAGAAATAAAAGATATCATTGATTTCCAGTCCTTCCCTAATGATCATGTTAACAGAAAAACCCAGCTACCTTGCTTGTTTTATACGATCTCCAAGCACCTCCGTGCCTCCTCAGGTGCCAAACCCAGCACTTATTAACACCCTGTTCCCCCGGGCTCCTCGTGGAACACTCGGTTGCTGCTGCTAGCGGCTTTCAGGCATAACTGCACAAAATTAAAAAACAAGCGTGTCAAAAAAAAAAAATCATGCCAAATTAACATGTGAACAAACAACAGAGGCCACTCAACTGATTATATTTTCACTGTCATGTTGTATTAATTAAAGCTTCCCATCCCGTAATTAAAACGAAGCAGCCAGAGAAACTCCACCATGTTATGCAGGGTGGCTGAATCAAAGGGTTGCTGTGAGGGGTTTACAATTATGCTGCCAGGTAATACCCAGGGCTTTCAGTGAAGAGATCATCCTGATCAATGGCATTCAGAGCTTGGATCCAACCTTCCACAAAGTATAGGCTTGTGACCCAAGGCTTTGCTCTGGACCCATCTTTAATTAGGACCTGCTTTGGCTTTCCCTAACTCAGCTGCAATACTTGACACAGACCTCCTGCATATTTAGATGACAACTAATGAGGATTTTTATTAAACTTGAGCCTCAGCTAGGTGGGAAAAGGGAACAGCTTTTTAGCATCAGATGGAAAAGACTTTTGCCTCTGGAATATTTCTCAGCACGGAGCAAGGAACTGGGGGAGGAGATGGCGATAGAAATGCTGTCAGTGCTGCCACTAATGGGGCCTGCCTGGGGCACACTGTTCGGTATCCCTTGGAAGGTGACCTTGACTGCTAACATTTACATTTTAGCAGCCATTTGGCATATTTGATTGTGTCCACAGCAAAAAACCACACAATTCTCTGAGAGACATGTAGCTCAGATCAATGTCTTCAACACCACTGTCCCCCCTGTCCTGCCATTCTCTGATGTTTGCTGTTTAGTCTGAAAGTGCAGGCTACAAGAACACCACGTCACTGCCCCTTCTTATTAATGTGGGGAATCAATTCCATCACGTGCCGTCCATACAGGCTGGCTCAAGGTACAATCTGCAAATTAAAGGCCTTATCAAAACAATTAAGTAACTGAAATTGGTAAGAAAAGTGCTTGTTGTCCAATGAACCAAACAGCTGGCCATTATTATTTGCCTTCGGTGTGATTTATCAGGCTTGCACATGTGGGAGAGACTGTAGGTGTCTGCCAGAGGTATTGCTGGGTCAGATCCCAGAAAGCTTTGTGACTGCAGCTCCTGTCATTTCCTTACCCCGCAGGATCTGTCTTGCAGAAGGTGGAGATTTGACAATAACTCCCAGTCCTTTCTGCCACATGTTTCAGAAGCTCAGCAGATGGCTGTGTGCTCCTACCACCTGGCCAAAGGGTGCTGTCACCCTTCCAAACACATGGCATTAGCACCTCTGAGGGACAGGCCAACCCACTGATGCTGATGTGCTTTAATTCACGATATCAGGATGCCTAAGAGCACACATGGGGCTAGAAAGGATGGCTTACCAGATGGGTGGTAATTTGTTAAGCTGCAAAAGCTTTCAATTGAGTAATCATAAGCTAAGGTCTTCAGCCAACATAAGAGTCATCTGGTTTGTCTTTAATATAATTGTAAAAAAATAGGAAATTAAAATTTTGGGCCATAGTGTGTGCCAATCCTTTTATTTACTTCAAAAATAAGCATCTCCCTCTGCCTTCCCTCTCTGCTGCTGGAAGTTCAATAACTTAGCAAAATAGTGGTGCCCTTTGTCCTGGTACATTACTGTAATGCTAAAACATATGTTATATTAAATATTAACCAACTGCTAATTGGAGCATTATTTGGCCAAGGAAAGAGGTGGCTTTTTATCGTCAATGGTTATTTTCAGTCTTCTCAGTATTTCGCTCTACAGTTAGCTTATCCTGTTACTTCATCAGCCTTGAGCTTGAGAAGCATTGCATCATCTCCTGAAATTAGTTTTGTGCTCCCTTTTGCACCCCAGTTTATGTACACTGGGAGTCTCCCTTGTGGACAATATTGCCCAGGGTGTGAGCTGATGAATTGAACTCTGCATTTCAATTCAGCTTGCCAACTGTCCTCCCAGGTGAACACAGGAAAATCACTTAATTTACCCTGTCCTTCTATTTCCCAGGTATGAACTACAGGAGGAAAAGCATGGATGTTTAAGTTTTTAAGGTTGTCCTCTCACTGCAGGTCATAGGAAGAAACATGCATTGTAAAATCCCATGCTGGGAAACCTTTGTCAAAAGCATTGCATCCAGTTATACTGTTGACAAATTCTTAAATATGAGATTGGCTCATCCAACACACCTGGAGATGATGAGTGGCTTACAGGCTACAATTACAGTGTGAGATGAATAACTATCTGATTAATTGAACGGCAGTGATTTTTCAGAACAAGATGTATAACACACCTTCATTTGCATGGCTGAAACCTCAGGCCTTAAAATATTTTCCAGATTCCTGACCAAAACTGGTTTCTCACTGAGAGCTGCAGCTGGGGCAGCTGCAGGGAGGGATCAGTTGGAAGATCTGCATAGCTTAAGGAATGACAGAAGTCCAACCTGCTAGGGGAAAGGACAGTGCACACTAGAAACTCTGACCATACTGCAGCCTGGCCACTCTTTATCCTTCCAGTAGGGACAAGATGTAAAAGTTAGTAGTGTAATTAATAATTAACATTCCCCAGGCTTCTTGGATATGGTCCTGTTTTTGCAGCTTCAGATATACCAAACTGGGCAACCTCTAGTCTTGCAGATCTGGCCCTATGTCCCATGTTTCCCCAAAATCCTAATGGTACTGGTAAAAGCTGTGGGGCTTTGGAGCAGAAGTCAATCATTGGCAACTCAGAGTTGGAAAGAAACTCTCTCAATAAACAGTTTGTCCCCCGACTGGGAGCTCTCCTTAAAGCACTAGGTATCTGTCTTACCAAGATAACTGAGTGGGGTGGATGAGGCTTCTCTGTCTCTGTGCTCTTCAACACCTTCATAAATGTCTTGGATGCAGGACTGGAAGGAATACTAAGCAAATTCACAGATGATACAAAACTGGGAGGAGCTGTTGGCTCCCTTGAAGGCCAGGAGGCCCTGCAGAGAGATTAATTAGAGGACCGGGCAACCACAAACCACATGAAGTCCAACAAGGGAAAGTGCCGGACTCTGCACCTGGGATGGGGCAAGCCTGGATGTATGGACATAGTGGGGAATGAGATGCTGGAAAGCAGTGCTGTGGAGAGGGACTTGGCACTTCTGGTCAAGGGAAAGTTGGCCATGAGTCAGCAGTGCCTTGGCAGCCAGGAGGGCCAACCCTCCTGGGGGGCATCAGGCACAGCATCGCCAGCCAGGCAAAGGAGGAGATTGTCCCGCTCTGCTCTGCACTGGGGTGGCCTCACCTCGAGTGCTGGGGGCAGTTTTGCGTGCCACAATGTAAGAAAGACATTAAACTATTAGAGAGTGTCCAAAGTAGAACTAGGCAGATGGTGAAGGGCCTTGAGGGGAAGCTGTACGAGGAGTAGCTGAGGTCACTTGGTCTGTTCATCCTGGAGAAGAGGAGACTGAGGGGAGACATCATTGTAGTTACATCTTTCTTGTGAGGGGAAGAGGAGGGGCAGGCACTGATCTCTTCTCTCTTGTGACCAGTGACAGGACCCAAGGTAACGGCCTGAAGTTGTGTCAGGGGAAGTTTAGGCTGGATATTAGGAAAAGGTTGTTCACCCAGAGAGTGCTTAGGCACTGGAACACGGTCCCCAGGGTAGTGGTCAAAGCACCAAGCCTGACAGAGTTCAAGAAGTGCTTGAACAATACTTTCGGGCACAAGGTATCATTCTTGGGGATGGTGCTGTGCAGGGCCAGGAGTTGGACTTGAAGATATTTGTGGATCCCTTCCAACCCAGCATATTCTGTGGTTTTGCTCAAAGTCCTCTACCCCTGAATTAGAAAGAACAGGCATAAGCTGACCCTCTTTGTGTTCACTTCCCTTCTTGCTGCCCTAAGGGGTGGATGAGAGAAGAACTGCTGAGGCACCTCAATTTGGGGCAGGAGCCTGGGCTGACCATCCTGGCCATACAGCAAGGCTTGGCTATCAGCTTCACAGCTGAGCCAAGGAGAAATGCTGATGGCTGCAGTCAGGAAACAGTGAGGCAGTGTGATCTGAAGAGTTATCCCAAAGTTAGAGTCACTGAGGAGCAACCTAATCCACAGAGCCTATGTGGCCAGATCCACCATAAGCACAGCTCTGGATTTCTTTACTCAACACAAGCTGTTACAGGAGGGAGACATTAAAGATTAGCCTGGACATTTCAGTGTCTAGAAGACTGGGTTTTTTTCCCCATCTTAAAGAACTCAAAAGTCCTGTTCTGTTTTGCAAAGAGTTAATTCTCTGTTAAGAAAAAAATGCATAAAAAATATTTTCAGTGTGCAGGCGCCAGGTTTTTGAAATGCTTCAGTGGGCTACTGGGAAATCTCTTTAGGACAGAGTCTGGCTGAGCTGTCAGACTGACTGCTAGAGGCACAGCCGAGTTTCAAATGGACGAGCAGTGTGCGTGCGAGACGCATCTCAGAAAAGGAAGATGTTTGACAAGTGAAGTGTTTTTATTTTATGATGGAGAACGAGCAGGAACATCAGACAGGTAAATCGGCCTGCCAAGCATGAGAGTTCCTGACTGACAGGCTCATCACCAGCCCTGCCTGCTCAAGAGGATCCAGCATTCATTCTACTGAAAAGCAACTGTTTAAATTGTTATTTGCTGACTTTTCGTTACTGATTATAATTGCCATGTGCAGGTTCAGAAGAGCAAAGGGAAGCTTTTGCTTTGCAGGCAGGGGAGAATGGGAAGCGATTCTTCTCAGAAATGAAGCAAGCTGGGGCAAATGAAAAAAAGCCTGAAAATGGTCAGAATAAAAACCAAACAAACTGAAGCAGAGAAGCAGGACTAACACTGATGTTTATAAAATTTTACTCATTAAAATCACAAAATACCAATTAGAATATATGTCAAGGATTGACTCCTACTATCATGCTCTAGCAATGCAAGCATCTTTATGTTAGAAATTTTGAAAACATAGCACTGTAATTTGAGATTATTTACTACCATATTACCATACAAACATGTCTAATTAAGCATTTTGCTGAGTGCTATGATAAAGATGTCCAAATAAACAAACAGACTAGAAGGAGAGCATGAGGACATTGGATAGGATGACATAAATTGTTTACTCATCTGAATGTGAAATGCCTTCTTTAGTCACAAGTGCCAAGGCCACTAGTGAATGTGCCCTTTCATCCCTGAATGGGTGAAGAAAATGTTGTACCTTGCAGTACAACATCATGTATGGACTATATTCAGCAAAGGGTTTAAACATGTGCTTTAATCTATTACTATTCAGCAGTTAAGTACTTAACTTGTACTAAAATCCAGGAAAAAAAGATTCACTGAATCAGACACTATACAGTGAATATTTTAGAACTATTTTGGCAATACTTGCAAACACTTTTAAAACTTCATTGGGACCATTTTGAGATCTCTGTACTTCTCAAGCTCTGGTTACTGTGAGGTGAACTGTACACATTGCAGAAGGAAAAAAAATATTACACTTAATTAATCCAAAGTGATTCAGAGAATGTCCAGAATAACTTTCTTGTACATAGGAAAAGGTCTGTTTTGAAGACTGCTATTTGGAGAATATTGAGGGCAAAACACAAAAGCTAAATATCTTGGCAGAAGTCTTTGATGTTCCCTTTTCCACCACTGTTATAAAGTTCACATTTCTAATCAGTAAAATTATAAGGTATTTGATCCCCAAGTAAGGCTTGGCACAAAACTGAGCCCTGCATGCAGCAGCAGTGAAAACAGAATAACCCCAGGGGTGAGAGCAGGGAGGATCTTTGTAAAGAAATAAATAGGCAGGATATCCAAAATGGCAGCAGCTGGAAGCTGCTCCAAGGTGGGATGTCAGGATGAACCCCCTGGGAGATGCGATACCGCACACAGGGCAGGGGAGGAGGTCAAATGTGCAAGGCCCTGTAATTTGTCAGACGGCTAACACCATCATTACCTGTGTGTGTGTGCACGGGGCATGCTTGCCGATAAATTACACTCACAAATTGCCAGGCTAAATGTCCTCTTATTGGCAGCATAGAGCACTGCACCCCCCTCAATTAGGAGATATTGTTTTATAATGGGCAATAAAAGTTAGCTCTCACAGCATGAGCCTGAAAAAGAGTCACTGCTGAAATTAGCAGCAATGTCAATAGTTTGGATTTTTCTGCATATTGCATATTTTTCCTTTTTCTGACATCAGTTGGAGGAAGAGCATAGGAAGAAGTGTGGACTTGAAAATGGATGTAGAAGTGGAGAAGGGGCCTGAGGGTGGAGCAAGGGAGAGGAACAGGGGAGAAGAAAAGGTCTCTTGTTACTATTGTTACCCAATATCAGGCGCACCAGCCTCCACAGGCATCACTGGCAGGAGCCAACAACTTAGCAACATCAGTAGAAGAAAGGAGGTGAGAGGACACAGAAAAGGGAAAATTAGTCTTCCTCTTCCCAGTGGAGACAGGATCAGGCCCATAAGGAAGGAAAACCAGCAGCCACTTCCATAGGGTGACTGCAGGGAGAAGATCTGTCCCATCACCCTGCTGGGTCCAGGACCAGTATGTGACTTATCACTGTTGTATTGCCCTGGCTTTCCCACAGCCATCCCAGGCTCAGGATGAAGGCTCTCTTTTGCAGCTGACAGAGGCTGCAAGGGAGCCAAGGGAACCAAGGAATTGCAGAAGATGCCACTTGTCCAAATTAGGTAAAGCCAGTAGCCTTGGCAGTGGCACTGTCACCCCTTATGCATGCACGCTGTTGTGCCTCAGTCACAGTGAGCCTGCCTGGAGTGGGAATAGGAGAGGGTGGCGAACACAGCAAAAATATCAACACTGAAATTTAAATATGTTTACATTTTCCTACATAAGCTGCACCTAGTGCTTTCCTAAGAGTCCAATACTCCTGTTTCTCTAGATCCCTGCCTTGTTACTCCCAGAACGGCCATCTCTTTATACTCTGTTGAAAAACATCAGCTGCTGCACTAGTACCTCCTCTGATAATCAATGAGGAGAGTTGGCATTGAGACAGCAGAGAACAACTGCAAGGTAATGTACACTGAGAGACACCATTTGAACTATCCATATGCATTGCTGGGTTCTGAATTAACTGTAACCATTTAGAAAAAAAATGGTCCAGGCAGCTCACTGAAAACTTTTCTATTTTATGCTGGTCATTGTCTCAGACTCTGTGGGGGAGAATTTTTAGTATTATTTTTGTGCTGTTGTATAAATTGAAGACCTTTGTTCCATTCTGGTTATTCCAGATTGAAAAAGTGATATGGTAAAAATAACAGGGGCCTGGGGACAGGTGACAAAGAGGATTAGAGGGATAGAAAAGCCAGTGGGTAGAAGAGATTGAGACGTAGGATTTGTCATAGTTCCAGGGTTAGCTGCTCCTCTGACCTCCTTCTAGTATAGAGGCATGCTCTGCTTCTTCAGGCCCCTGTGGGAGTCTGTCTATCTGCGTGTCCTTTCCCTGCTAACAGCTCCCTGACAGCTTAGTGAACATGTCTTTCAAGGAACTTGCTTTTTAATGTCTGGCAATCCTTGGATCTTTTGACTCCTGGCCTTGGCAAAAGAAATCTATAGCTGGACTCTGGAAATAGCATCCTCCCAACTCCGGCTGTTTTGTCATGACCCCTGCCATGCTAATTGCTAATCTGGAGGCACTGCGCAGCCTTCCAGCTAGTTCCCTGCTATTAAACTAAGCCAATGTTTACATAGAGCAGTCTCCACTTCCACTCCATCACATACCTTATTCTTAGTGACTTAAAAGCAGCCCTGCATCTTCCACACTGTGGTTCAGTGATGGTGACACACACTTGAACCTTTTTTCCTCTTTTAAAAATGGGCGTAATGTTTCTCCTTTTACAGCCAGAGAGAACTTCGCCAGACTCCTACGACTTCTCAAATATGATGGACAGTGACTTAACAACTTCCTCCACCAGTTCATTTACAACTCATGGATGCAGGTCATCAGGTCATGGAGTGAACCACAGAATCACAGAATGGTTAGTTTTTGAAGGGACCTCAAAGATCACCCAGTTGCAAACACTCCTGCCATGGGCAGGGATGCCATTCACTAGATCGAGTTGCTCAAGGCCCCATCTAGCCTGACCATCCCTTCCAGGGATGGAGCACCCACAACTTCCCTGGACAACCTGTACCAGTGCTTCACCACCCTCTGAGTAAAGAATTTTTTCATAACATTTTCCCTACTCTTCCTTTTATCACTGATGTACCTATAGAAGCTTTTTTGGTTGCCCTTGACATCCCTAGCCAGATTCAGTTCTATCAGTTTTAGCTTTCATAATCTGATACCTGGCTGTTTGGACAATTTCTTCTATTCCTCTCAGGCTACCTGTCCTTGCTTCCTGTTTTGTGTTTGAGTTTGTTTAGGAGCAAATTTTTCATCCATGCAGACCTCCTGGCATTTTTGTCTGACTTCCTCCTTGTTAGGATGTGTCTCTCCTGAGCTTGGAGGAGGTGATTCTTGAATATCAACCAGCTCTTTTGGGCCCTTCTTCTCTCCAAGTCTTTATCCCACAGTGCTCTATTAAGCAGATCCCTGAAGAGGCCAAAGTCTGTTCTCTGGAAGTCCAGGGTAATGACAAGTATTAGCAAGGGAAATTGCTTTGCTCTTCCCCACTCAAAGCTGCATAGCTGAATGAGCATGATGAGGAGAAGCTCACCTGAGCTTCTGGTCCGCAGGGAAGGTGGACTTAATACTCCTGAGACACTGAGAGAAAGCCACTAGGCTTGTTTCAAGCAAACCTAGAGGGCTGAATCAACCCACCTAGTGTCTCTTATTTACCAGGATGTTCCAAGTTAGCCTGCTGCCATCAAAGGTATAGCAGGCACTGCAGTGTGAAGAGGTGATCAGCAATTTTGCCAATATACAAAACTTCTAGTTCTAAATGCCCTGGTCTATGAATGATTTTGTACCCTGACTTGGTGTCAGTTGGTCTCTCAACCACCCAAGAGAAAAAGAAAAGTGGCATGGGTCCACTTTTTGCTCCCAGTTCCTTACACATATCAAACATCAAGCTGATGCCACTGAGGTGTGAGTGACTCTCTTCCTAGGAAAGCAACCGAGAAAAAAAATCCAAAAAATCTCCTTGTAGGGGCAACCAACCCTTGTGAAGAGTTGGTTTCTGAAGAAACAGCTCTCCCTTGGAGAGAGCTGTTTCTGTAAAAAATAAAGAATGAGTTGTGCCTTCAAATCTCCTCAACTAGGGAAATGTAAAAATCTCATTTTTCATTTTTTGTATTGATAAGCCTGCTTTGCAGAACTGCCCTTCTTTCATACAAACACTTACCATGGTACATACTCTTCCTTCCTTTGCCATCATAAATTATCTTGTGGATTTGCTCTGTGAAGTTACTAACTGTAATTTTGCTATTAATCTTGGCTCTAACTTTTTCTAGATTGTGTCTCCTTGCCAATCCATCTCAGGCAAGAAAGACAGAGCTTTGGTCAGGGCTCTTCTCCCCTCAAGGGAGCACCACTCCGTAAAGTGTCTGTAACAATGCACCTTTTAATGATGCTCCCCTTTGGCTTTTACTGGGCTCATTGCAAGTCTTGTACTCCATTTTCCTGTAATAACTCAACTGCCACCAAGGTTGGTGCTCCTGACAGTTACATCCTTCCCAAGACTTTTCTGACTTGCCCCATCTGGAGCACGGAGATGCAAAGCGACTGCCATGCTCCGGGGAAGTGATAAGGGCTCACCTCTTCAGTGACCTGGAGTATTTCCACTGGGGATACAATCAGCAGCAGCCAGCAGAAGAGCACATGAATTAATGCTCCCTGCAGCTCCCTGGGGTGGTGTTATTCACTCGTTTCCCTGCACATCCTTCTGCAGACCTGAGCACATGTATAGTTTGTGCCATGTTTACCACCTTAACCTCTTCCTTTAGTGGACTGTATCAAAATAGAGTGAAAGAATATTCTTTTCCTATACTAGATGCTTATATAAATAAGAGAACTCTTCAGCTGAGTGAGTTCAGATGGTAAAATAATTGGTGCAACTATACTCAGGATGAATATATGCATGCAGGATGAAGTCAAAACATTTATGCCCTTTGCCTCCAAAGCACACAACTCTACCCAATAATCTACAAGAGCATTTTTGCAGGCTCAGCCAGTGGAAAGAACTGATAAAACACTTGAGCGACCCTCATGTATATTTAATCTGGTAGGCAAGAGTGATGGGTGCACACGCACAAACGCATATGTACCTTCTTCTATTGCTATATAGCACTTCTGATGTATTTTAAAATATTAGAGACTATACAAGCACCTCCCTACCTTGCATACCAGAATGGGAGGGGCAAGGAGGAGCAGCATGATGAGGCGAAGGCCATGCATGAAAATGTAGTATCTGGGATTCTGTTTTAATTTTACAGGACAATACCTGATTCTGGTAAAATGTGTCAGGAGGCTAGTGTCCTCCCATACCCCAATGGGCTAAGGCATGCCTGTTTCAGAGATGAAGGCAATGCCTGCAGGGTAGGATGGAATTTAACAGCAGCCACATCAACAACAGAAATCAGCATTGTGTTGAAAACAGAATAAAGCATAACAAAACATCCTTCTCTGAACAGCAGGACACAGAAATGTGAGAATATCCCTTCCTGTGAACATTTCCCTTCCCTTCCCTTCCCTTCCCTTCCCTTCCCAACCCCAAACCTTCCCTTCCCCTAGGAGTCTCGTCCTCATCCTGAAAATTCCAGAATCCACAAGTTTAGCACTAGCAGTCTTTCTCCTCCTCTTTTCCTCTCTCTCCATCACTTTATATAACAATTAATCACCTATATTGCAGGGCATGTTACATCTGGCATGATTATATTTTATATATTGATAAAGCAGGCAAGACCACATAGATATTCCACCCTTTCCTTCTTCCTTAAATATGAGCTCTCAAAAAACCCNGTTACTCTGCAGGATGCAACAAAACCCCTTGAAAATTAGAGTGGTGGGCTGAGACTGTAAGACCACCATGGCTGACATAGAAGTGCTGTGAATGACTGAAGTCGGAGTCCCCCTTGCAAGGCCCAGGCACCACCCTCCCCTACTGCATCCTACTAAGCAAGGAAGGTAGTCAGCCATAAGTGAAATCTAGGAACTAAATACTTAGGACAGAACATCATTTATGCTAGGGATACTGCACCATGATCTTGAGTGTTTGCTGAAAGAAAAAGATTGAGCCTCTCCCTTTGGACATGGTCAGTGGAGGAGTGGCCCTGATGAGACTACCTTCACTGGCCTGTTCCCTGGTGACCTTGGCAACCCAGGATCTGCAGCGAAGGGCAATAGTAGTTTCTGACTTGTGAATGGTTACAATCCTTCCCAAGTTTGATAAACCTTAGGGCAAAATTTTCCGCTAATAAGAGGTGAGTGCATGCAAAGCTGGTAGCCTCCAAAACTAGGGATGTGGATCCCTCCTACCAAGAACTCAGTTAGCAGCTACGGACTGTAGTGTGAATTTTAGGGAAGTGCACCCCAGAAAATCTAGGAAAACTGCAGTGCACTTTCTCATGCTTGAAGAGCTGAATCCATTGCAAACAGGGATCAAATTGCTCATATGCAATATTCTTTAAGGGAGAATAAAACCTCTCTGACAAGGTAGAGTTGCAATAAATAATTGGTAAAATATATCTACAGCTCAAACAAATTGCAGTCTTCTGGAGGAGGCTGGCGGGTTGCTTTTCCCATCATGCTGTAACCTTCCCTCTCAGTCTGAGACTATTAACTCCTGACAAGGTGTGAGGCCTGATTTAGACTGATCTGATCTGATGGAGTGACCTGTTTCTATTACCCTCTCCCTCGCTCCTCCTGCTGCTCACCTCTCTGATGGCCACTCCAGCTTACTCCCGCAGCTCTGCTAGCAGCTTTTCTATTTCAGCTCTGGGAAGAGTAACCATAATGATGAGAACTGGACACAGTTTCTCAGCTTACAGGAATGTTTAAAGCCATTTCCCCTGTCTCACACACCTCACAGGAAACTCTTACACAATCCCTCTTCCTTTCTTCACTTAATATTATGACTCCCATTGTAGCAGAAATGCCTTTCAAACATGTAAAACAATCCGGCTGCACGCTAGCCCACCATTTCATTTTCCTCCCTTCTTTCCACCTGGTGCCAGCTGAGAGTCGCTTCTCCTGTGGGAACCCCACCCTGGGACCATGGAGGGGCTGCGGGAAGCTGAGTGGAATGGGGGAGTCTCCACTCTTGACTTGGACTACAGAAAGCTGCACATATTTGGATAAGTCTTTTCCTAGAGCAACTATGCAGCATCCTATCAGGCTCTGAACTTGTCCATTCTTGGACTTCTTTTATGACTCACTGTGAGAAACAAGCCAAATGCTCCAGAATTTGGGGATTTTGCAAATCTTTTTTCTTTTCCTTCTGATTAATCTTTTTTCTTTTATTTGTTTGTTGGTAGTTTTTTTGTCTGCACTCTGCAAGCTACTGCCCTTTTCAAACTGCTTGACAGAACACTGTTTCATGACACAGTGTTGACAAGCAAAACACTGAATGGTTAAATGCCATTTTCTAAAACAATATGGGACATTTTACCACCAGGAGATGGACCATGGCCAGAGACACTGGGAGAAAAACCACTAACACCTCAAGTCAGTGCTGGCACTTGATACAACATTAGCACTTAGGGTTCTAATTGTCTTAAACCAGGATTTTGTGACCTGAGAGATATAATGAAAAGGTTTAGATTTTTTACAGCTAGTCTTTATACCAGGACAAGATGAAAGAGATTCGAGTTTTGCTATTGATTCTGACCTAAAGTGATATTGATATGAATTTTCAATGCTGAATGTAGATAAAGAGGGTGCAATGATCAGTTCAAATATAGTCTATTAGTGCTTGTTCAGGCAATTTTGTATTGTATAACATGATAAAAATTGGACAAGACCTTTTTTGGTTCCTGTGTTTGAAGCTTTAGCAGGTGTGTGCTTTTTATGTTCTCATGTCTAATCAATACATCCTGGTTTTTTGGATGGGTCTCAGTGTCACTGCCTGGGGACTGATGGAGCATAAATGCTGGGACTTTATTTTACAGTGCTGTTTTCCCTTCCATTTCTGTATAATCATTGCCATTCTGGAGAGACAAGGTATTGTATATCGAGGAGCATATTCACAGGCCTTTTGTGTTTGCCTTCATGATGATAATAACAAAAGTGTTGGTGGTAGCAATAATACAAGCAGTAATAAAAATATAAATGCATGTCCTGAACAGCACCCTATTGTGTCTGCACTCTAATCTTTGTAAATGCTGATCATCTTTTGTCTTCCTAGAGCTAGAAGATGCTTCACTGTTTCAAGTTTTTCTGCACAGAAACTCTTTTCAAGGTTGAGGCATTGTTGGAAGCTAACAACAGTGGCTTTGAAATATATCACTTAAGCTGGAGAGTGACAAACACCCTATCCTACCCCTGGGAGAGTAGCTGTGCTTTCACTTAATGAGGTAGCTGAAGACATCTCTGGTCCTTTTCCCACTTTGAGACCAAATGCCAGAGGCAAAATGGTGAGCTTTCCTTGTGTGTATGCAAAGATTTCAAGCTCTGTGTCTCTATGCACTTGCAGCTGTTGCCACCTTTCTGGAAAGGTCATTTTGACTTGCATAGTTATTAAGTCCTGTCTCCTTTGTTCTACCTAGATCAATCATAGGCCAATGCATTGATGAAGCAATGTCTGATTTTTTGTAACATGGAGCATGATGGCAAATATTGTTGGTAGGCAAAGGCAATTTAAGCTTGACTGTATCCTGTTTCCTTTTAAGAGCATGGCATCTCTTGGTGGCAGGCTGGCTGGGTCTCTGTGACCATTATGCCTGTTAGTACCACAAAGAGCAGCAAAGTAAGAGCACAGCTGTACCAGTTATGATAACCACCTGGTTCAGTGGCACTGAACAGTGGCAGACAGAGAAGTATCACTTAGTGATTTTTGCATGCATGGAAGCAATGAACTCTCCATCTACCCCAAAAGATGCCTCAACTTGAAAAGCTCATTTGCTTCATAACCATGGCTGTGTCTTCTGCACTACTTTCTTCACAATACACACTTCAAAAAGGTTCCTGAAAAGAGACCCCATGTAGACCTCTGTATGTTATATTCAGAGCATATGCTCAAAGAGAATTCTTATAAACTCTTCTTTGTGTAGCACTTGGATAATGAATATGGCCAACATTCTAAATACAGGGTAAATGTCACATGCGCATGGAAGAAGTCATCCATGAGATACATTACAGATTTATGATGCAAAACTCATCAGGTTTTGTTATCTGATTCACCAAGTTTTCAATGAAGACAGATTGCCAAACAGGAAAAGAGGCAAATAAAATCCACTCAATTTATTCTGAAGGATCCATTCTTTCCATAGGACATTGTTTTGGGAGAAGTCTGCTTTAAATCAGGGCGTATGCAATTGGTTAATGCCACAGTTTGATTTGATGGTACTTGGTTGTCCTTATCAAATTATATTTATTTCATCAAAGCAAAGGAAACAGAAACTTGTCCAGAAATTGGAAGCCTTGCTCATTAATCTAATGAGAGCTGTTTTTCCTTCCCATTTCACTTTCATGCCTGTTGGGGACAAGAAAGCCATTCGTTTTATCATCGTTGTCCATACAGCTATCCAACACTGCAGAATCCATGATGACTGCATTTTCGAAAGAGTGTCTCCCTAGGGACTGTAATTATTCATCTTTCAGGAGACACAAGATCTATAATACACAAGTGCTGCAGACAAGAACTAGTTTACAGGTTTATCTCATGACTGAAAGTATAATCCATCTTCCCTGGCATGATTTAGGAGGTGCTGCATAAGAAAAGAAAGAAAGTGGGTCAACCCCATTTCAACTTGTATTCCCCTGTTCACATAGGTTTTATTCTTTTAATTTCTCATTGAAGGGAATTAATGCTTGAGTGAGCAGAAGAAATGGGCCCTACTTCCTGTATCCTGTAGCACACCTTGTAGCCATTAGGGTTGTGCCTGCACCAGGTTTGGACTCCCTGCGAGCTTTCTTGCCCCAGCAGCGACCCAGCCTGGCATCTGCTCTGATATGAGAAAGCAGAACAAGGAAGCCCTGTTTCTGGTGGAGATAGTGGTTTGGGATCCAGAAACCTTGACAACTCCATGAGGTAAGAATCAAGCTATTAAGAGAGATCTTGAGTGTATTAAAGGAATTTTCCTAATGTTTACATGGTAGGTCTAAGCCTCTGAATAGGAATTCCAAAATTTCCCATGTTTCCTCTAATGAGTGATACCTTAAGACACTTTCTTGTGTCTCATCCTTCCTCTTTTGCCAACAAGTCAGTCATTTCCCACTATCACCACAGAATAGCCCTGTAGCTATCACTACAACTCCTTTCCCAGGAAAGTTTATTCTGAAGATGGAACTTCAGGTAGTTTAAGCTTCTTGGAATGCAATTTGGCATCTAAAGACACTGAAGACACAAGATACAATATGTTCATGGATCTGTTTGGAAGTCCAGGTTGCGTGTTCAAAAGAAAACGTAATGGACATGGCTCCAAACTGAGAATTCGTATGCAGAATAATACGTTGTGTGTGACCATGTTGCCTCCTTAGAACTTACTTTTTCACTTTCATCCCCACATATTTCTGATTTCCATGTATGCTAAAATCCCCATTGGAAACAACCCATTCCTCTGTGTTTGTTCTCCCCACACCCTACAATAACCATCTGTTATTTCTAAACGGTAAACATAGCTTGTTTTTTTCATTGAGACATAAAATGTTACTCAACAACCCTAAAATATTTGCATTTTCTATAAATATCTTGGCCAAATCTACTTTCTGTGGTCTTCCACACAGCCTTTCCTGCTCAGAGGGCACCAAGTACTAAAAAACCTACTAAAGGATTATTAACAGAGAGAGCACAGGGTACATCTAGCACAGGGTACATTAGGAAGCAGGCACCAGTCCTGGGTGCTCACATTGCAAGGTATTTCAAATACCAGAGTAAGACAGGAACAGCTAAACTGTGCTCCAGACATCTAAATTTAAGGATTTACGTTTCTTCTGATGCAGCAGATGACATTATCGATTCCAAAAGCAACAGAAGGAGTGTACCGCTCTGCCTTGCTTTTGCCATTAGAGATTAAATCAGCTCTGCTGGGTCTTTGCAGATTAAAAAAACCCAAAAAACTCTTAACAAACCAGTTCAAAATTCATCAGTGGTCTTAAAAGGCCTAAATCTAACCACCTCAGTTTTAGCTGTGGTTTGTAAATACCTGTAAAATATACCAAGATGGGTGGAAACCCTAAATCTAGGATTCTTTGAACATATAAATCCAAATATTTGTTGCTCCTTGAGGCTGTCTCCAATTTTGTTAGGCAGAATTACAGATTTTAGTAAGGAGCCATCCTTTGAAATCAATATCATGGTCTGGGCTATATTTAGGAAAAATATCCTCATCTCTAATATTTATACTCATTCGATTATGACCATCTGAAGTGAACTAAGTTAAAAATAAGTCTTATTTATTTTTTACCATTTCACATCAGTGAGTGAGCTGGCTGATTTATATGATCATTGGTATCATCACAGTGTCTAGGAGAACTTGCTTACAACTACCTTAACTTTCCTGGCTCATGTGCACTTCTGTGCAGACACTGGAAGGCTGCAGACACTGCAAGGCTGCAGACACTGCAAGAAAACAATCATAGGCAAAAAAAAAAAACCCAAAACCAACAATAAATTAACTAGATGGTTTTTGTAAGTCCCAAGTCTTGCAACACAAAGAAATAACCCACAAATAAATGAAATTTTGGGCTTCACCTACTCAGACCACATCCATTAAATAATATAGGTCCTCCAAAATATTACTCATTTATTTATTGCAAAAGCATTTTAGGTTTTCAGCTCACCTTCATTTTCATGCAATTTTAGGATGGTAAACTGCAGCAGGAATTGATTTGTCTGGACTTTGCTAATTCTCTGTACCTGCCTCCTATGTTACTATAGTTTCTCCCTGACACCTGCCCTTCTGTGACATTTTTCTGGGAAGCTGACCACTGAGCTTCAATTTATTAAGCCCTCCACATGAAGATATCAATTGACTCCTGGCAACAGGAGCCTTCATTATATGTCTTTGGGGGACAGGTATTTTCAAGAAAATTTTCTGAGTGAGGGACGCCACTTGCTGTTAGCTCTTTAGAAAGGAGGACACTATTACCCTTTCTTTCATCAAAATTATTCAAAGGCAGAAATACCAATATTTCTGTCAAAATGGTTGCTCACCAAGAGGTGAAGAGGCAGTTTTAGAAATTACACGTACAACACTTATGCCCTGCCTTTTCAGAGCAAAAAAGTCTCTTGAAGGGGAAAAGCATATATACATGACTCTGTGCCTCTGGTACTTTGTGGGTTTGGCTGTGAGATTTGCTTGATGCCCTGAGGAAGCCCAGACTCCCAGACCCCAGGAGCATGCTCACCGGTTTCTACATTCTATCACTTGTTTGCATGAAGGAAAACAGCACACTTAGGCTTACCAATGATTTTAAAGAACTGAACTAGGGTGTTTGGGATATTATTAGAGGACTAAACACTAATTCATAGATAAGTGTGCTCTTGATGCAAATCTGTTAGTGCCAAGAGGGTCTAATCATTGCAGGGCTCAAAAATGCATTCAGATTGCTGTAAATTATAAAACATAATTTTTAAATGAATATACGTTGTAAAATTGGCTCTAACAAGGCACCTCCATTTCTGGACACCAGAACATCTCCATTTCTGGGCACCAGGACACAGAATGAGGAATTGATGAGCAGAAGGAGACAGAAGGTCAGTAACGAGACAAAATGATGTGACACTGCATCTGGAAAACTTGGAAACTAGATTTGGAGTCATTTAAAAGCTTAAATATAAAGTCAGAAAGTTGAGACAGAAAATGCCCTGGCAGACATTAAATTTTGAAGCCACAAGACTGCTTGTGCCAACACTCTGGGTCCCACTCCTTTAGAACACTTTGCACACAAAACCTACCTCACAGCTGCCTCCATTGTCCCCTTACTGCCCTGACCTCTTGTGATGACATTCCCAGGATGTCTGGCAAAGAGCAGATCCTTGTCTGTGCAGGGTGTTGGTCAGCTGCTGGTTTCCCCACTCCTGTGCAGTTTGCAATCAAATTTAAAGAGAAGTCAAGGTTGTTATAATGAACGATATTGGGGAGACAACAAAGGTAAATAGTAATAAACCCATGCTTTTAGTGCCCAATGCCAAAAGTTTCTTCCCATAGCATGTTCCCACAGCACTGAGCAGGATGGTGCCTGGGATGAGGACAGGATATTCTGCTAAGGAGGCTGTGATAGTGGACAGCAGCAAAGAGAGGCTTGTCCTGAATATCAGGTGAGGTGAAATCCCTGGAGAAGCAACAGGAAGGAAACTTTGTTCCTTCTTGGCAGCAATGCAGCATAGCAGAGACCATGAGCACAGAGTGGGCAACACCACAAGGCAGATGAAGAAGTATCTGGGTGGACCACAAGGACTGCCTGTAGCAGGAAGCAAAGGTTTGTGCTTGTAGAAGAAAGGAGGCTTTCCTAAGAACCAAGAGAGGACCATAAGGAATTCATAGATCTTGAGAAAAAACTGTAAGTTGCTGGACAGAGTGAGGACCCTTCTCTTAACCAATTTTGCTTTCAAGCCTTTTATTTAATTAGTCTCACCCATCAGTATCCTGGTTTGTTCTGCTGCTCTTTTCTTGTTGTGGTTCAATTTGTTTCAGGGGGTTGGTTTATTTATTTGTGCACATCTGTGTAATAAAGCATGGCTTTGGATCTTGGATACCCTTCTTCTCTATTAATGTTTTCTTAAAAGCAAATGAGAGGTGGGTCCTTTTGAAAGTGTCAGCTATTTTTTTGGGGCAACCCAATGATACAACGGATAGAACCAAAAATAAAGCCAAACCAAACCAACTTCGCAAGGCCGTGCATCAAAGAGCACGTAGTAACAGACGAGTAAAGCTTTTCAGTAACTTGCCACTATGAGCTAACCCAGTAATATACCAAATCTAGAAAAACCCACCATTCCACACGCTGTTGGATCTGCTTTAAACGGCAGATAACTGAGAAAAAAAGTAAGATGGGATGAGGTGTCCATTCATGCATTCTTGGAAGGGATCAGGCCGTGGGTATTAAGTCAAAGGCCATATGTGTGATGGTACAGTGAAAGTGATTTTTTAAGACAAAATATGGGCTTAGATACCTTGCTGACCACCCATTTGTGGTTAAGTGAAAGGACATACATCACTGGAAAATATTAATAGCTAGTCTTCAGGGAAAAACAGTGGAATACAGTCAGCATTAATCACATCCCTGACTCTATCTCAGGAGCCAAGAAGAGGTCATTTTTTTTCCATAAAAAACATCTTGGTACTTAAAAGAAAAAATGCATTCACACTTAAAGGTTTCTGTGTTGTAACCATAGAGATGTGTTAATGTAATAATCACACACAGCCATGTAGGGGCTTGTGCTGCTTTGTGCAAAGGGGGTTAGCAAAGTCCAACCTTTCTCTACACAAATGCACCCTTTCATAAGAAAAGATAAGGAAATATGTAAGTTTCACAAAAGCAAAGGTTTTATTAAAATTTAATAAACTTAGTTCCCCTAATTATTTTCTTTGTGGTCTAAAATTGTGACAGAATCTCCACATGGTGCAAATCACTGCACCCAGAGTAGCTCTGAGGATTTGCTCCTGCTAAGAAACCAGTCCATCACTTCCTCAAGGCTCTGACATTTTGAGGACCATGTTACAACACAGAACAGCAATTTTGAAATGCCAGAGCAATCTCACTTTATCACCACATGATCCTGCTGAGTAAAATAACAAAGCTCAGTTTCTCCGTGCAGTGTACATTTCAGCATGCAAGTTTATTTTTCTGCAGTGACAGTTTTCTTCCTCCTCTAAATTCTCCAGGAATTACTATGGGCCTGCATACTCCTCAGGTGATACTGGCTCAGAAAACTGACTTCTTAGAGCTTCTGGACAGAATCAAAATTCATTACACTAATCAGGTTCTTTGATAATTCTGTAGAGTACTGCTCTCAGGTGTGGTGTGGCACCACAAATGCAAATATTCTTAGTGTCCAGTAGCTTTAAAATCTGGTGAGATATCTTATTGGATAGTTCATCATCTCTGCTGATGTGTGCACACGCACTGTTATTATACTGAGCCATACTGAGCAGGCATAGTACAACCCACCAGAATGTGCTCTTTTCCCTATTTCTAAGAAGTGAGCCCACCTCTGTGGGAATCCATCCCCTGCACAGTACAGAGACATCTGGTAGTTAATAGCAAAGCCACAAATCATCTCTAAACTCACCTAAACAAAGCCACAGATTATCTAATTTATTGCTAGTGACAGTCCTGCTTTGAGTTGCTGTAGGTAGCCCCTAGCAGCCCTCTAGCAGTTAACAGGAAAAAAAATTCCTACTGGACTTGAAATGAATGTAGGGTATTTGGGGAGAGGGGTGGGAGGAGCGTAAGATTTTAAAAATTACACAAACATTTCCAATTTGACCAGGAATTTGTACCCTCTAATATTGAAAACGTTTCATTTTCAGCTTGCTGATGCATTCAAAACCTAAATTATTTCTCTAAAAAGTGAGAAGATAATTGCCTGCCTGAGAATGAAAATGTATTGTGATACCTTTAGCTGGCTTCCATTCTGCATATCCACAATACTCCTTTGAGTTTGTGACTGCTGATATACACGATGTATTGTAACAAAATGTTATCTTGTTTTTGTGCTACTGAAAGGGTTGTTAGCTGTTTCTTACCTGAACTGTGGCACCACAATATACATATTGTACTCACCAGCAAGCAATTCCCTGACTGCTTCCATCTTCCATCTTACTGTTGGCAGAGCTGTATTTCAGCACCACACAGACATGCACTGATGGGTACTGAGCTCTACATCTGGACCTGTCCAGCAAAGGGCAGCAAGGCTCATGAGAGGTCTAGAAAACATGTCTTTTGAGGAGCAGCTGAGGGAGCTGGGGTTGTTTAGTTTCAAGTAGAAGAGGCTCAGGGGAACCTCATTGCTCTCTGCAACTCCTTGAAAGGAGGTTTGTGGGGCCGGTCTCTTCTGCCGTGCCTGCAGTGACAGGACTAGAGGGAATGGCCTTGAACTGAGACAAGAGGCATTCAGATTAGACATTAGAAAAATATTTTTCACAGTTATGGGGGTCAGGCATTGGAATAGGTTGCCCAGGGTGGTGGTGGAGTCACCATCCCNGTTAAGTGAAAGGACATACATCACTGGAAAATATTAATAGCTAGTCTTCAGGGAAAAACAGTGGAATACAGTCAGCATTAATCACATCCCTGACTCTATCTCAGGAGCCAAGAAGAGGTCATTTTTTTTCCATCAGGAACATCTTGGTACTTAAAAGAAAAAATGCATTCACACTTAAAGGTTTCTGTGTTGTAACCATAGAGATGTGTTAATGTAATAATCACACACAGCCATGTAGGGGCTTGTGCTGCTTTGTGCAAAGGGGGTTAGCAAAGTCCAACCTTTCTCTACACAAATGCACCCTTTCATAAGAAAAGATAAGGAAATATGTAAGTTTCACAAAAGCAAAGGTTTTATTAAAATTTAATAAACTTAGTTCCCCTAATTATTTTCTTTGTGGTCTAAAATTGTGACAGAATCTCCACATGGTGCAAATCACTGCACCCAGAGTAGCTCTGAGGATTTGCTCCTGCTAAGAAACCAGTCCATCACTTCCTCAAGGCTCTGACATTTTGAGGACCATGTTACAACACAGAACAGCAATTTTGAAATGCCAGAGCAATCTCACTTTATCACCACATGATCCTGCTGAGTAAAATAACAAAGCTCAGTTTCTCCGTGCAGTGTACATTTCAGCATGCAAGTTTATTTTTCTGCAGTGACAGTTTTCTTCCTCCTCTAAATTCTCCAGGAATTACTATGGGCCTGCATACTCCTCAGGTGATACTGGCTCAGAAAACTGACTTCTTAGAGCTTCTGGACAGAATCAAAATTCATTACACTAATCAGGTTCTTTGATAATTCTGTAGAGTACTGCTCTCAGGTGTGGTGTGGCACCACAAATGCAAATATTCTTAGTGTCCAGTAGCTTTAAAATCTGGTGAGATATCTTATTGGATAGTTCATCATCTCTGCTGATGTGTGCACACGCACTGTTATTATACTGAGCCATACTGAGCAGGCATAGTACAACCCACCAGAATGTGCTCTTTTCCCTATTTCTAAGAAGTGAGCCCACCTCTGTGGGAATCCATCCCCTGCACAGTACAGAGACATCTGGTAGTTAATAGCAAAGCCACAAATCATCTCTAAACTCACCTAAACAAAGCCACAGATTATCTAATTTATTGCTAGTGACAGTCCTGCTTTGAGTTGCTGTAGGTAGCCCCTAGCAGCCCTCTAGCAGTTAACAGGAAAAAAAATTCCTACTGGACTTGAAATGAATGTAGGGTATTTGGGGAGAGGGGTGGGAGGAGCGTAAGATTTTAAAAATTACACAAACATTTCCAATTTGACCAGGAATTTGTACCCTCTAATATTGAAAACGTTTCATTTTCAGCTTGCTGATGCATTCAAAACCTAAATTATTTCTCTAAAAAGTGAGAAGATAATTGCCTGCCTGAGAATGAAAATGTATTGTGATACCTTTAGCTGGCTTCCATTCTGCATATCCACAATACTCCTTTGAGTTTGTGACTGCTGATATACACGATGTATTGTAACAAAATGTTATCTTGTTTTTGTGCTACTGAAAGGGTTGTTAGCTGTTTCTTACCTGAACTGTGGCACCACAATATACATATTGTACTCACCAGCAAGCAATTCCCTGACTGCTTCCATCTTCCATCTTACTGTTGGCAGAGCTGTATTTCAGCACCACACAGACATGCACTGATGGGTACTGAGCTCTACATCTGGACCTGTCCAGCAAAGGGCAGCAAGGCTCATGAGAGGTCTAGAAAACATGTCTTTTGAGGAGCAGCTGAGGGAGCTGGGGTTGTTTAGTTTCAAGTAGAAGAGGCTCAGGGGAACCTCATTGCTCTCTGCAACTCCTTGAAAGGAGGTTTGTGGGGCCGGTCTCTTCTGCCGTGCCTGCAGTGACAGGACTAGAGGGAATGGCCTTGAACTGAGACAAGAGGCATTCAGATTAGACATTAGAAAAATATTTTTCACAGTTATGGGGGTCAGGCATTGGAATAGGTTGCCCAGGGTGGTGGTGGAGTCACCATCCCTGGAGGTGTTTGAGAGGCATTTGGATCTGGCAATGGGAAATGTGGTTTAGGGGTTACAGCAGCAGTGCCGGGTGGACAGTTGGACCAGACGATCCTAAAGGTCTCTTTCCAGCCTTGATGATTCTATGATTCTATGTATGCAAGACTGCACTTCTACATGGTTCCTACTTGCTTGCCCTGGCAGTTGCTGCAACATGACTCTGAAGCTTGCTCATTTGCCCATAAGGGTTGCAGAATGAGGAAAATATGGACAATTTTCCAGAGACCAAGAACATACCCTACACAGGGGTCTGCCCAGTTAATCCTCTAACCCATATTGCTATCATGTCCCCTCCAGAAACTTCATTTAACAAAAGCAGCTGTCATAAAAGGTAGGGAAGAGTCAGAGCTCTGACTGAGCTGCATCTGAACATGCTCCTAGTAGTTAGGCGCAATAAGGAAAATCCTCTTAAGTGCTCAAGCAGGGCATTAATTATTTCCAAGCTGTATTTTCACAAAGGTGTTTGGGGTCCTGATAGTGGCACCTGAAGGACTGAAAAACAGAGAACTTGCTTCAAACATAGACATATTTGGGAACTTTGTACGGTCACACTGTTTCAAGACAACTGTTTGACAAATGAGAGCATGGTGAGTGCTAAACAAAGGTGATCTGTTCAAATAATGTCACAGCCTGAAAGAAAATACCACTATCAGAACTAGTCAAGTGTGCGTCTATCACGACTAATAGCTGGTGTCAGTCCCCCCTGAGTGACAAGCCCTGTGCTCTGGGTGGAGCAGAGCACCAGCCCAGCAGGGCTGTGGTGGCAGCACACCAGCTGGGACCCTCCAGCTGGCCGGAGGCTGCGGCGGCCCCGGGGCTGCGCACAGGGAGCCACAGGAGCAGGGCTGGGCAACTCACAGTGCTGGTCAGGAGGCGGATAAAGCATCCGGGAAAATATAGGTCACAAGCCAATGCTAAACTAACATGAAAAACCAGTTCATTTACTGCTTGACAGCTGTAATGGGTGGGGTTGGGGAAGAGTGAATCTACGGGTCCCTGAAGAACTCGCACTGCTGCTGTCCACAACAGCATGGATGGTATCAACAAACATACGAGTATTAATGGCACTGCAACTCTTCTGATTTTCATTTAAAACCCCCAAAACTATCAATCAAACAAACAAAACCAAAGGTAAAACCTTAGCTAAAAAAGGCCCAGTGGAGAAGGGAGAATTTCCCTCCTTTTCTTGACTTAAATCATGCCAAGTTCAAATTATGTGAACCCATGTACCTTGAATTTGTGAGGGCTTTGTTGTGGTTACCAGGAAAATAGGAAGAAATTACTGTGCTGGTGATTTCTTTTTCAATTATGAAATAAAGGGTAAATGACTATAAAATACGAGTGACTTGTACAGAGAATATGTGATATCTTTTTTCCTTGTCCTGACTACTGCCCCTGTAATCATATAAGTAATTGACAAGAGACTGCACCAGCCTTTATAATTCCCCTTCAAGGCACTTAGAAAGGATGGGAATTCTTTCTGTTTCATTTGCAGACAAACTTTGCAATTCTGAAGTTTCCTATCCCAGAAAATCAGATTTATGAGGTAAAACAACCATAGGAGGAATGTGAGTCTGATGGAGGAAGAAGGCTGATTAGGTTATTGGTGTGTCCACGGTAATAATCATGTTTAAACAGGAACTGGAACATGGCAATGCCCTTAACAGGCCTCCTTGATCAGACCCTCCGGAAAGAAAGTGGAAGGAAGGGAAAAAGGTGAATCCAAAGAAGGAACATGGTAGAAATAGTGTAGAGTAAGGAATATGGAAAGAAAATGCTGCACCAAAAAGCCAGCAATGAGCTGCACGTTTTCCCTCATATCAGGGATTTGTCAATCCAGTTCATGGTTTGTTCTTACACCCTTCTTAACTGCACAGGGTGCCTGTTCAGTGTAATACAAAAATGAGATGTGTTTCTGTATTTCAGGCGAGTTTTTTAAGTTCAAATCACCTTTAAAGTGCATTAGCAATCCTGTAACAGCTGACAATGAGGAAAGGCTGGGTACCGTTCTTCCTCCCCAATACACCCAGTCTTATGTGCCACACTCTCTGCCCCCAAAAAAGACATGGTAAGAAAGAGGCATTCTAATCTTTACAGACCATTCACTTCAATGGGCTTTGGATTGCTTGAGCCCTCCACTTTTGTATTCTAAAGAAACCAAGAGAAAGCTCGTGAAGATCAGAGGCAGCTGAATGTCTTTATGTATAAAATAACTTGAAAGGTAGGGCTTAACCCAGCAAGAGAGAAAAATTCACAGTTCACCTACTCTATCCAGTCAGAGATTTGTAATTTTGACACTTGTGATAAAACTAAAAGAAAAAATGTTAAAATTACATGGGGAAGGGAGGAGGGTCATGAGTCTAAACTAAAAGCCTGAAAAAAATAATTTCAGGACTTCAATTGTCCCTACAGATTTCCTCTAAAGACTGACAGCATGTGGCACTAACTTACTCTAATTTTCTCCAAAGGGAAAATGTGACACTGTATTAACACTGAATTAATCAGAGCAGCCATATATATCTGTATGCACAACATATCTGTACCTCCCTATCTCAGAAAACTTTCTACCCCAACTGAGCACCAGCTGGAAGAGAAATTCTTGCAATGGAGCCCTTTCTGTTTAATCCCTTAATCTTCTCAACAGTAGGGATTCTCTCTTAAACCCGACTGGAAAGTAACATCTGCACTGTTGAAAGAGAGAAAGCACCAGAAGGCAAGCCACGGAGGTCTCAGCTCCCTCTCTCTCACTCAGTAGTTTTCTCGTGAAGATGCCTGTTTAAGGACAGTTTACATTTAATGGTAATGACACAGATCAGGCAGAACTCCAGAGGCTGAAATATTTTCTATTTCTTAGCAGTTACAGCTCCCCATTCTTATGCTGTGGCAAGGGCAGGAGAACTTTAAATGACAAGGAGACCACAGAGGTGGGTTAACCTGCAGAGAGGGATTAACCTGTAAGTATTGTTATGCCCTGAAAGTTACTACCTTTCCTCCCTTCAACCATCCCTTCTTATTATTCATGGTTAGTATTTTGACAGCTTAGACCACAGTGATGTTCCTGTCTGTAACACGTCCTGACTGTCAGTCCTGGGGCTTTATTATGGGTTTCAATGTCTCTTCTAGATTCGAGGTTAAGCAACATAGTAGCACAGATTAGTTAAGGGGCTGCCTCGCAAATGCCAGGTCCCAATATCATGGGTCTCCTGGTTAACCCAGCACTACAAAATCCCATGAAAAGTCAGGCACAGCACTCACAGTCTGGCTATGTCTTCTTACAATCTAATAGAAAGGGGAAAAGATCCTTCTCTAATTAAAATTAAATGTAGAATATGTATTAATGTATAGAACCCCTATGTATTAATGTCTTCAAAATTTCAAACCACTCTGAACTCAGGTGACCAGATGGGTCGCTAATGTCCCTTCATTCTGTTCTCTCTTTGTCTTGTTTCCTCTCTGCCCCTTTCCCCTCCTTTTTAAACTCTCCCAACGCTGCAGTACAAGTATCTGTTGCAGAAGGGAGAGGTGATGGTAGCTAGCTTTATGCTGCCAGACTGGCCTGTTCCTGAAACAGCACTCACAGCCAATTAATGCAAACTTTTTACCAATGGTCAAGAAAATTTTCACAGAAATTCTTCATGCTTACTTTTTTAGTAACCCTCCAACTTTATAATAGTAATCACTTGCTCTGGAGAACAGAGCCTGACCCATGCCATATCTTAGGTTAAAAGCTACTTTTTGGAAGAAATACTGAGTTGTGAGTCCAAATCAGGCATATGCTGAAAAAGGCAGGTGCACAGTGATAAGAATGCACCTTTCTGGTCTTCCATCTGAAGTCTGTAATTTATCATAGGTTGCATTGGATATTCCATGGCTTCTGGTGAGGATTAAACATAAAGAATGCTCTAGTTTAGCTTTCTGGGCTCAAAATCTGTGACTTGTTTTATGGTTGCAGAAAAATTGGTGTGCAGGCCCAAAGCTTCCTTCAGTCTCAGCTGGAAGCTTCTGGCTTCTCACCAGGGTGAGACCTGCCCAAGAATCAGTGAGTTACTAAGCTGTGACACCGCAGAAAAGGTTCCCAGGTGAAACATTTAGATGGCACTGCAGTGGTGGTCCAGAAAGATATTCAAGGGACTGGGGACCTAAGTTTACAAGCAGCCCTGAAGCCCTGTGAGCATATGTAGGGCATCATGCCTGCGGGTATTCTCTTTACTCAAGTGATGCTGATAATAGCAAACACCTCCCCTATTGAACACACCACACTTTCCAGGTTGTGTGTGTCCAAAACAGACTAGAGACCTGAAGCAGACCTTCTGATCTCTCTCTTCCAGCTGGATCCACCACACAGAAGACGTAAGAGTATCCCAGATTCTCATAGAATCAGGTCTTAATAAAACATATAACTAATAACTTATAGATAGGTAAATTATTTCAATGGGGAAAATTTAGGTAGAATGACTGAAAAAGATGAACTAGAAAGGCTGATAAACAACCTTCCTTCTATCTACTGGGTCCTGGAAGGGGAGGCCCATTCCTCCAGTCCTTGTTCAACTTTCAGTGCCTTCCTGAGCCAAAAATACCCCACTAAGGCTTGGCAGTAAGCTTGCCTCTGTGTCAGGCCTCCTTGTTCTCTCACATGTTTCTCAGTCTGTTCCTTGCTTGTTGCCCCTTTTTGCCCACTGCCCATCCCACCTTTGATTTGGGAAAGCTGTACCATGCCCACCTTTTCTTAGGGAAAAAGAAATCATCCTGCCTTCACCTCGTCCCCCAAGGTTTTGGCTTGCCCCAGAAGGCAGCAGGGAGGACCTTCTCACTCTCATAACCTCTGCAACATGATGTACAATACACAACAGTGGGCCACAAATAAATTAGAGAAGGAATACTTATGTTACAAGGTTGTGGTATACCCTGCTGGTTTTATGTCTGCAGTGTTTCTGGTGGGGCCCTTTAGAAAGCCAGAGTTAATGCAATGGCCCATGAGGAACAGAGTGCAATTAGTGAAGGCTCCTGGAAGCATGCAAAGCGCAAAAATCGATCTTTGCAAACCTTGGCCTTAGCCTGGAAAGAAGTGGTTTATGATCATGGTGCTTTTTGACCTGTCAGCATCATGGCAGTGTATTACAAAGGCTGTTGCTGCTCCTCCCTGGAGCTGCACTGGAAACAAAAGTGGATTAAGGGGCAGAGGGCACTGTGCCGCCTCCTCAGCTATCCAAATGCAAAAAGACATATATTGCATGGCCCAGAAGAGTTTGTACTGTAACAGCTTAGTACTGCTGTTGACACACCAGGCCAGTAAGAATCCCCATGCTGCTGCATTCAGAAGGTCAGGTGCCTCCCCTCATTGTATCTTAACCAGGAGGCTCAGTGGTGAGCACTGATTTGTGGTCAGCATCTTTTCATTTCTATCCTGACCCAGATTCTGAGCCTCTGCTCCAAACTGGCATGACACTGCAGGGATCAGAGGCCATCTGCTCTATTGTTGGCAGCTAGGTGCAAGACTGTCCAGGGAGAGGTGGAGTGGAGGTGTTGCAAAAAGACAAGTCTCAAAAATAGATACCTTTACCTGGGAAATCCTAAAATGCCATTGTGTAATCAGGTGACGCCAGGGATATGCAATGCACTGCCCCTAGGAGCCAACAGCTCTGCTTTGCTGAGGGCTTCAGTGGAATAGCAGTCAGATGGTGATGTAAGCACACGCACCTCTCGCTTCCAGTCCTCTTGATCCTATTGCTTTGAATTGCAGATTCAGGCTGAGCATACAAAAGAACATACTGTGAGGACATGTTTCTTTCTTTCTCTCTTTCTTTCTTTCTTTCTTTCTTTCTTTCTTTCTTTCTTTCTTTCTTCTTTCTCTTATCAAAATCTCTGCAAGTGTGCTGAGAAGGGGCAGGAGGGTGTCTGCTGCAGATTATTACTGAGACCACTTGTGACACTTTCTCATTAGCCTGTGTAATGGGAAGCCAATCTGCTGCTCAGGAAGCAGCACTGCAAATTATTTTCAGTCACAGATGATGCAGCCTGGCTTTGAACTGCTTAGGCCTTGTTGTAACACAAGCACCAGCAATACTCATTTAATGTGCATTGACCTTTCCCTGACCTGGGAGACACAGACAGCTCCTGCTCTGGCCTTTTTCTATCACCATGCCTTTTTCTTTAAAGATTTCTACTTGGCAGGCTACCAGGAGGAAAACACTAAATTCTGTCTGCAAAAAGGTGCTAAGTTTGTTTGGCTTCAATACGGCTGGGGGAGACAAACAAACTCATTTATCTTTCCCCTCCTGTAGCCATGCTGAGGACACATGGCAACTTTTGAACCTTAAAGGACAGTGATATGGAGTGAGGACAAAGGAGTAATCAGGACAAAGGGTGCCCCTGGGGCATTAAAAATAACTATTCCCCTCACCTTCTGTTGCTGCAGTAAGCTCACACCACTTGTCACTCAGCAGGAGATCTGTATCAAACAGGATGAAACTGGGGATGACAGGAAGTTCCTGAATGTAGACAAATCCATCAAGTCTCATGCTTTGGACATGAAACTCTGAACCACTGCCTGCTCCTAAAATGATACCATTTTCATACGCAGTTGTAGAGGCACAAGCTTTTCATTTTCTGTGAGAGCAGAAGAGAGACTGGGGATGATGCCCTGACCCCAAAGCTTGCAATATGATACAGTAGAAGGCCAGCACAGCCACAGGACCCATTGCACCAAAATGTGAGCACCCACAATACAGCCATAAATGAGGAGAAGGGGAAACATGAGCCAGATGTGGAAGGGCATGAAGAAAACACCTCTTCCTTGAAAATCAACCAGAGCTCAAGGGAAGAGATCACAAAGAAGCAGAATACAAGATAAGAGATTACTCCTTGGTCAAAAGCATAAGACTTCGTACTTGAGTTGGACGAGCCTTTACTGACAACACTACACAACCATCACAGTGCCCAACTGGGTCAACCACGCCTCAAGACTTGATCACAGAATCACAGAATCATTAGGGTTGGAAGGAACTTCTGGAGAACATCCAATCCAACATCCCCGCCAAGGCAGGGTCACCTAGAGCAGGCTACACTGGAACACATTCAGGTAGGTTTGGAATATCTTCAGAAAGGGAGATCCACGACCTCCCTGGGCAGCCTGTTCCAGTGCTCTGCCACCCTCAATGTAAAAAAGTTCTTCCTCACGTTGAGGTGGAACTTCTTGTGTTTTAGTTTATAGCCACTGCTCCTTGTCCTGTCATTGGGCACCACTGAAAAGAGTCTGGCACCATCCTCCTGGCACCCACCTTTGAGATGTTTGCACGTATTGATGAGATCCCCTCTCAGTCTTCTCTTCTCTAGACTAAAAAGGCCCAGCTCCTTAAGGCTCTCCTCATGAGAGAGATGTTCCAGATCCCTAATCATTTTTATGGCCTCCGCTGGACTCTCTCCAGCAGCTCCTTGTCGTTCTCGTACTGAGGAGCCCAGAACTGGACACAGCACTCCAGATGTGGCCTCACCAGGGCCAAGTAGAGAGGCAGGATCACCTCCCTTGACCTGCTGGCCACACTACCCCCGAGGCACCCCAGGATTCCACTGGCCCTTCTGGCTGCAAGGACACACTGCCAGCTCATGGTTGACTTGTCATCCCCCAAGACTTCCATGTCCTTCTCCACAGAGCTGCTCTCCAGCAGGTCAGCCTGCACCCATACTGGTACTTCGGGTGATTCCTCCCCACATGCAGGACTCTACACTTGCCCTTGTCGAACCTCATCAGGTTTCTCTCCGCTCAACTCTGCAGCCTATCAATCAAGGTCCCACTGAATGGCAGCACACACCTTGGGTGCATACCTAATGCTGTACTTTTATATCATCTGCCACCAGAAGGCAATTTTTGTTCTACTTATTCCCACTCCATCTTGTTTTCTACCTCCTTGCTCTACAGATTACTCTGAAAGCTGAGAAAAACATAGTGCAATTTCAGCTGCCTCACTGGAGGAAGGTCTGTATATTTCCTTCTTGGCCTTTCTTGTTTCTCTGGTTTATGGATTGCTGACATACTCGTGTGGCCTTTGTTTTGATCTCTGCACTATATGCCAGGGCTTGAGAGAACTCATCCAAGGAGCAAATGGGCATTTGTCAGAAATATTTATGCAAAGACAGAGCAGTGATGTCTCAGAGAGCCTGCCCCAGATGCAACATGGTTGTGCCACATTGAACTGTTCTGACATCAGTTGTCACCTTGGCCAATCATGCAAGCAAATGTTGGACCGGTGCCCACTTCAAAGGAGCTGTGCTGAAAGATCTCACTTTTCCAAAGTGCTGGCCAATTAACTTCCTCTAACATGTTTGCACAAATTGTGAGGTTTAGAAGGGGTAAAGGTTCCATTCCAGCTATTTATCCTGTGTACAATCAGAAACCCAAAAAGACACAGCTAAATGAATTTCTGGCAATAGAGGAGTTTAAACAAATTGCAGAGTCAGGGGACAAAGCCTTGCTGCATAGAAAGGCCAAGAGGGAACAATACTAGAGCCAATTGCAATTACCTGCTAACCGTGGTACTTCTAAAGCCCATCTCTCATTGCTGTTGCTGGCTGCTTATTTTTTACAGCAATCTTCAATGTTTACATTGAATTAATAAAACCCAAACATTTGTGCCATTAACTTCTGGGCTTGGTAATTCTGACATTTCCAGTATTTCTTCTCCAGTGTGCAGAAAGCACTCCCCCCTCCCTCTCCTCCAGTTCTGTAAAGGCTCCAAGTAGCTCAGTATAATCTCTGCCCTTTGTTCCAAGATCCCCTCGTGGGTCCTTGCCCCGATTTGGGATCAATCTGAATATATCCTCTGACAAAATGCCTATACCCCCATCTCAGCACACCCCTGCTCCACATCCTGCTAAGTTGATTATAGAGCTAATTGGACGTAGGGAACAGAGCAATTTAACTTCCCTGGAAGATGACAGCACTTAAATGCCCAGAGCCATTGAGACTAGCTCCATGCAGGAGCTAATTTTTCCACCTCACTTAGCACAGGCAGCTTTCATGCACTGGAAGTTTTAGGGCAACACTTCTCATCAGGAAAGAAACCAAGTGTTGGGAAGCACACTGCATCAGCCTAGGACATTAATTTGCTCATTCTCTAATCTGTGTTGAGGTGTGTCCCAAATGGCCCTTTTCCCCAGTGGGAAACATAAGAGCCAGCAGCATTACGGCTCCTAGGAAAAATGATGCAGAGGATGCAGTAAGCCTGCTGCTGTTCACTGAAGAGTGCTGAGGAAAATGGGATGAGAGTGGGAAAAAAAAAAAAAAAGAGGAGAGACTGAGAATTTGGATAAAATTAAGCAGAGGAACAGAGAAATAAAGGCAGACAAGAGGAGAGATGCCTCACCTTCACTGGAGCTGCTCCTTCCCGGACATGTAAAGTTATGGCACTGAACAACTTTGGAAAAGCTTTCTGGTCACCTGGCAAGAGGCTGCTGAAAAAGAGACCTGAAGACTGCTCCTGATATCCCTGTAGTTTTGAAACCTTTCAAAGGAATTGTTTCCTCCTGGTATTTATTCATCAATGCTGGTTTCCCACGGATATGATAGGGAGGGGACCCCTTTTTAAAAGTTTTGAGCTGCTTGAAGGTCACCTCAAACACCACTCTGAAGACAATGACACAGATAAACATTTCAGCCTCACCTATGCTCCAGCAGAAAGAACAGAAACATTGCTGTTTTCCTTGTGAAAACAAGAAAGCCCATATATCCAGACATCTCAGACTATCATGTGGTTTGAGCCCCACCACACACCTAAGCCCTGTTCACAGCCATCCTTCCGTTATGGCTGCGGGGCCCTGTGCTGGGGACACACAAGCACTGCCCTAGGAATTGCAACCTGTTGTGCGACAGCATGTCACCCCCTTTCCCAAACAAAAAGCAGCTGGGAGAAAACATCTACCCCTAAATGTAGATTTATTAACACTCAGCACCAGGAAAGTCAAGGTCAAGGGTTAAAGCTTGCCTTTATCCATCACCTCTTGATATGACCTTGGTGGGGCTTTTTGCAAAGGGCAGGGACAGTTGACGCTGTAATGAGCTGCTCTTCCCAGGAGACCTAGCACGATGAAACAGTACAGAACATCCACTTTCATATATCAGTGCAAGAATACAGGTTTGATTGGTAATAAGTTTCCCATTAAAAATACATGGGAACTTACCTCAGAGAGACAGAGAGTAGACCCCACAGGAAAAAGTCTTTTCAGCCAGCTTTTAATGAAGACAATTATATCCCTGTATTTGAGGCTTTCCTTCATTCTTCTCCAAAGAAAACAGGCTCATTTCATGGGGCAAAACTAGAATGAAAAATAAATTCACAACTGTTTTTCTTTAACAGGGCCAATTACATTTCGAAATCTGAATCTGTGGTTTTAATACAACTAAGATGGTCCATAATAATATTAGCTCACATGAACGTGTAATAGCTACTTTTCAGAATGAAATGGTTTTTAAATTCTGAGGAAATTAATAGTTTCTAAGGAAACAAGAAAACTACAAGTTGGGTGGTCACTGAGACCATTCATTTTAATGAGTTAGCCAATATATTGAATCATACAAGGAGGGATCTAATGCTGCTTTACTCTGAGGACCTATTGAGGCATTCATTCATCTCGCAGTCAAGACTGGATGTCACAAGTTTTGTCATTTGTTTGGACTTATATTCCAAACATGGTAAACAAGGTGCTCTTGGGTGCTCTCCTTCACTTTTTCCTGTTCTCTCCCTCCCTCTCCAGGCACACATGGAGAGCCTGTAGCAGTTTGCTCAGTGGATTTGTGGATTTTACCCAGTGGACTATGGAGTCTCTTCCATGTATCTGTATTTCTGCACTTGAACTCCAATCTCATATTCACAACTGATGTACCTTGAAGCATGGAAATTCACAGCACACAAAATATCCTCTTCTGCTCAACTAGTTCTCTGTTACTACTGACACTGACATAGGGCTGTTATTTTTATGCAGGTAAGGACAGGGAAGAAGGCCACTCTGTCACCAATCCAGACTGGAATGATGCCAAAAATTACTGGTGTTTCATGTGGAATAAAGGCAGAAAGATGGTGCACACAAACCAGTTCGCACCCCTGTTTGCTAGCAGATCTGATCCATCAGGATTAAATTGTTCTCATCTATGAACATTTTACCTTCTGTGCAATACAGCATCTTCTGAGGTTCTGAGGTGAAGTTAGGGGTGCAAATGGAGCTCAAGCATCATTCTTAGGAAAGAGAGGTGCTCTGGAGTACTCAGATCATGATACATTTAAAGGTGCCCAAGTTCACAGCAGACACTGTAAAGGACACCTCTTTTAAAATTGTCTCCAGCTGGGAATCAGAAGACAAACGAACCGTAGTCACCAGCATTTTTTAAAACTTCGGTCTTGGTTTAAAGAGCTGAACTGTGAACACGATCTCATGTGAATTATAATCGCCTCCTAAACTTAAAGCAGACTTGGACCTGCAACTCTCTTTGAATGGCCAGGATGCAGGGCCACTCACTTCTCCACCCATCTCCAGCAGCAGCACTGGGGAAAACAGAGGCACAAACATCTGCCAAACACACACACACTCCCATCTCAGGAAACATCACACCAGATAGTATAAAAAAAACATCAGACAGCTCAGGCAAGAGCCCATGGCCAACAGGGACTATAGCAGCACTGAATCTTGGCTAACTTTAAAGCTGGGTAGATTGGGACAAATGCCTCTTCTGCTCACTCTACCTTGCACTCTGCCCTTCTGTGAAGCAGCCATCGTGGGCCACCATCATGGCACTGGGCTGTGTTCCACTCCAGAAGCTGTAAGGAATTCACATAGGGAGCACCCTTTATCAAAGTGCCCAGCCCTGCCAGGACTGGCTTTGGGCTCAAATGACATTAATTTGCAAAATTCTCCGATTTCTCTCTGAGTGCTTTCTGTGTTGTTTAGGCAAAGTGCCTCTCTTAGAGCACTCTATTTTTATTCAGTATTGCATTTATAAGAGGAATTGCCTTACGCAGAACCAGCAGATACTTCCCCTGCTCCACCCTTCCCTATCTTCCTCTCTGTCCCCATAAAACTATTACTTAAAAACAGGAAAAAATACTCTGGCAAACAATCTTCCCTCCACCCTCCCTGCTATCTGTTTAAATATCCTTGACTGCAAGACATTCAGTACAGAACAGTCATCAATTTTTAATTCATTTAATCTCTTGGTAACAGTGTTCTTGTGAACTGAAGGGCCCCTGAGGAAACTTCAGAGAAACCTCAGATGCTGGATCCAGGAATGAAATTTTGAGGATAGAGTGGACTCTGTGACACTGTATGGGTTAATAGAGGAAAAAAAAACCCCTTAAA
>VZTH01009017.1:0-25089 GCA_013397815.1 Aleadryas rufinucha | reverse complement strand
CCCATCATTTTCTGTCTCAAGACACCCCACCACAGTCTAAATCACGTTTTCCATCCAATGAGATGGATGGCTGCTCCCAAAACATCCCCTCTGGAAGGGGCTGTGGTGTGCTCCAGATGTTCTGGAGCAAGTTCCAGTTCTTGTATGTGGCCAGCAAGGCAGCACCCCCTAATTTCTCAGCCAGTTTCAGTACCTGAGCTGATGCCTTAGGTTTTAACTTTTATATTTTCCAAATCCTGTACTGCCTGGTGTGTAACTGAAGTTTGATGTGCCCTGTTAGCTGCTGTTCTCTCATGCTGGTTACACACAACAAACCTCTCTGGGTTTGCTCTCCAAGGACACCAGGCCCCAAAATGGGTAAAATAAAAGCCTCTGAACAAGAGGGACAAACTTGGGGTAATGACATCATTAACTGAGGTTATAACTGGAGAATTAACCCTGATATGCAAATGGACCAAACTTATAAAGGTGTGAAGAACCCGTGACCCAGGGTCCATCTCGGGTGGAGCCTTTGGCCTGCCCAGGGTGTACCTTTGAAGGCCCTTCAAATAAATACCTACTTTTATTCTCTTATTCTTGTCTAGCCTCAGTTTTCAGGTAGCCACCTCAAGGCATCAGAGCCACACTGAGCTATCCATCACTGAGTTCTGTACCTGAGCTGCACTGGGTTATCTCCCTGTGCTGATCTGAAGGAACTTCATTTCCCCGCTGACAGAAATAATTCTTGTCACCAGCCCTATCAAATGTTTTCTTTGCAATGAAGAAAACATCACCTGACTGTGGAGCACCCTAAATTACATCATGCTAGGCTGCAAATTATCCATCTGCTGCCTCCAATTAGCCAGGAAGGCACGAGGGGCACTGGGAGAGGACGTGGATCATCATTTCATGGCCCAGTGAAATGGGATACTGGGAACTAATGGGAGCCATCTGCTGTGGGCATGGGAAATGGGATAATGCACATCGGCCCCGATGGCTCTGTCAGGGACAGATTGCTGGGAGGGATTTGTTATCCCAGCTCCTGCTGGGCTGCATTTCAGGATCATTTTCTATCCTAACGAAGGAATGGTTTTTAGTTGTTGTTTTATTCTACACACACGAAATCCCGGGATTTAATAAAGTCCAGGGGAAGGTGTCCCTTGGTCTATAAGGTCCATTCCAACCGTGCTGGGATTCCAAGTATTGTTAAGGGCCCTGGTAAAGTTTTAAAAAATTAATCAAAGATGAAAAAGGAAAGAAAACAGAGTAAAAATTCCGTTTCATCTCAAGTTCTCAGCCATAACTGTACTTTACAGTAGTGGAATCATCCTGAAGGTTTCCCAAGTGGCTGAACAGGGATGTCTCACACAGTCCTGACAGAGACTCGTTAATTAGCAATTTATTGAGCTGCCAAATCTTTACATTACAGTATTTTCCCATTATTCCATTTAAATCTCCCTGTAGGGCTCCTGTGATTAGCAGCACACTGGAGGGATGGTTCTGGAGGAATTCCACCTCTCTAGCAACAAAAATGATCATGGAATGGTTTGGGTTGGAAGGGACCCTAAAGTTCATCCAGTGCCGTGGGCAGGGACACCTTCCACTATCCCAGAGTGCTCCAACCCCTTCCAGCCTGGCCTTGGGCACTTCCAGGGATGCAGGACTGTGCTTTCCCTGCATGCAGAGAACGTACTCTCAATTGTTAAGTTTCCATTTCTATATTGAATATTCAAATATATGCGGCCAAGTATTGTAAATGAACCAATCTAACACTACTCCATCTGAAATGCCAAGGAATTCCCAGCATTGGGATGCTCTCTGCCACCAGGGCTGTGCAGGGATGGAATGAAAATCAGGGTATTTGTTTAACAACCACAGTGTTCTGTAATTCAGGTAGAGATTCATAGGCTTGAGGTTTGTGCTGGATACATCTCTGGCTGCCAAGAAGTGCCAGGAGGTTCAGCCTTCAAATATTCTGCCACCTTTTATTTGGGAGAAGGGTGGGAGAGGTGGGATTGACCTCGTTACCACAGCATCCCAAAAAAAGCTCAAGAGTTTTGTCATGCAGATAAAGCCCCAGGAAAAGATGTTTGTCCATGAAGATGAACGAGTGTCCCCAATTCCTGCCTTAATAAAGCTGATTTTTACAATAATCACCTGCTGAATATGGCTTTGCAGCTTCTCTTCTTCCAGCTCATCCCCAAAGGAAAATGTTTATATAAAAGTAGTCACTCACATCCAATTTCCACCTCCAAAATCCCACAGAAATACAGCATGGCAATTGAAACCCCCCAAACCGCCCTGCCTTCAGCCATCCATCCCATCAGGACGATCATCCTTTTCCATACAGGAGTAACACTCCAGAGCTGCAAAAATCAAACTCTGAGCTTCCAATGGATGTTTGGGGAAGGAAGCACGAAGACAAACTAATTTTTGATGTCCACAAGCAAGGCAAGGTCTACATTTGGCTGCTCAAGTGCAGAACAAACCCCATTTCCCACTGAGGTGGGGCCTCCTCCTGACACAAACCCAGTGACTCCGAAAGAATAAATCCACCCCCAGTCTCTTCCCAAATGGCCAGAACCACCTGAAAGCTGCAAAAATCTTGGAGAAAATATCAAAATACAAGAACTACTTCGTAAGGAGCACTTACCCTTGGAGGGCTTTTTCTCCAAACCAATCCCCCTTCCCCAGAGTGCGGAGGAAGACGGGATCTTCGCTGGGAGAGTCCTCCCGGGTAACGTTCACCTGTGGAAAAGCCAAAACCCCACAGGATTCAGGAAACCTTTAATTAACAACTAAAACCTCTTTGTTCACAGGGGAATGTGTCACCTCCTGGATCTCTCAGGAAAAGCTCCTCTGGGAACCACGTAATTCCCCAGAGCTCTGCACTCTTCCCTCGGCATCGCCAACCAACTATCCAAGAAAATGAGCAGCGATTTTTCCACTACTCCAGCAAAAACACACGGCTTTGGATTTTTGGGAATGTTTTTAACTCTACACGTGGAGTTGGCTGCACAAGCACAGTCACAGAAGAATGAAACCCCAAAGATTTCCTGTGCATCGGTCAGACACACGGCCTAGGCTTCCGTTAGCTTTGTTCCACGTGATTCCCAGCATTCCCAAGTTCCCTGGAGGGATGGGAATAACGTAAATCACCTCCATTTGGACACAGCTGAAGTGAAGCAGTTTGGGGCATTGCAGGACAAAGGGTGGCTCCGCTCTCTCTCCAGTTCAGGGAGGGGACTACTCCAGCTGGAGCAGAAATCCAGTGAGCTCTTGCCCGTGGGAATTCCCAAAGCCAAAGTGTGGGATGTCAGGCACATCCTTTTGGATTCAGCGATATCCCGGTGCAATTCCCCTATTAAATCTACACTCATGGCCAGCACCTTGTCCCAGCTCTTTGAGGGGTGGCAGAACCAGCGGGTCTGAGTGGTTAATGAGCAGCACACGGCACTGAACACCTGCACTGCCTCATGGAAGGGCAGGGAACGTGGGATGGATGAGCCAGGAATGCCTCTGGACAAACAAAGGCAACTTCCATGCAGATTTCAGGCCTTTTTCCATGACTTCCACTGATCCCAAGCAAAGAGTGTTCAGGGATTAGGGCAGTGTGACTTCTGTGAGGTTCAAAGCTCTGAGCCAGGCTCCAGAGGGGAACCTGCATTAAATTGGTGCCACATTGTGGATTTTACAGGGAAAATGGTGGAAAATGGCCCAGCAAGGCCCACGCTGCCTCTGGATAAAGGCAGGGGATGGAGCAGCAGCACTTCCCAAGCAGAAGGGAATGAGCCATTTCCATCCATTGTTATTCCACAGATTGCTGCACACAGCATGTTTGGAACTCACTTTGATTTCTGCTTGCTGGGACTTGAGGAAACAAGTTAAAATAAATAAACTAAACGAGCTCAGGAGTGGGGTCAAGTGGGGTGGATGGAGCAGACAGGGAAGAAGGGGAAAAGGATTTTGGTCCTAAAAGAATTATCAGTGAAGGGTGGGCTGGAAGAAAACAGAGCAGAAGTTTTCTAAGTCTTTTTGAGAGGAGTGATGGGCTCAGAAATGTAAAATTAATCTCTGCTCACGTCAGCCTGGAGAAGAGAATGCTTTGAGGAGACCTTAGAGCAGAATTCCAGTGCCTAAAGGTACAAGAGAGTTGGAGAGGGACTTTGGAGAAACGCCTGGAGTGCCAGGACACAGGGAATGGCTTCCCAGTGCCAGAGGGCAGGGAGAGATGGGATCTTGGGAAGGAATTGTTCCCTGGGAGGGTGGGCAGGCCCTGGCACAGGGTGCCCAGAGAAGCTGTGGCTGCCCCTGGATCCCTGGCAGTGTCCAAGGCCAGGCTGGACATTGGGGCTTGGAGCAGCCTGGGACAGTGGAAGGTGTCCCTGCCCATGGCAGGGGAGGCACTGGATGGGCTTTAAGGTCCCTTCAACCCAGACTTTTCCATGATCCTGTCACTCCAGGCAGGCAGGGCAGGGATTCCCTAAGGAGCTCTCCCTGCTCCTGCTCAGGCTGACTGCAGACACTGCAGGTGTGATCCCAGGAACAGCAGCTGCTGCCAGCATTTTCCTGGCTTCCTGAGCTGCCTGGGTCACGTTTTACCACAGGACGTGGGGAGTGGTGTGCTCTAGCTTCAGCAGGTGCCAGGCAGCACACAGGGATTCTAAAATCCTGTATTTCATTGACATTTATTCCATGTTTCCCTGAGGAGGCTCTATCCCACCTATCCCAGGCTGTATCCTTAGCATGGATTAATTATCACATCCACCTGATGTCCTAAATCAGGCATTAAAATGAAACCCTCTCTAACCCCATCCATCCATCAGCCACTGGTGCCTCTTTTCCAAAGCAATAAGCTTGGAAAAGAAAACTGGGCAGGATTTAACTATCCCTCTGGGAATTTCTGTCAAGTCATCAGGCTCCAGCTGAGAGTCTGGGAATTTCTCAGCAAGTCCCTGTGCCTTGTTTTATTTTAGCTCCCATTTTCTGGCCAACAGCTGTCACAGCAAGATAAAGGAGCAGAGGCCAGGGACAAAGCCAAGGAGCTGCTCCAGGAGGAGTCCAGGGCTCTGCAGCAACGGCCAAGGCCATGGGAGGTCTTCTCCACCCTCTGGGAGAGGGGTAAGGGCTGCAGCTCAGCAGCTGGGATTTGCTTTTCACATTTCTTTGGAGATTGAGGTCGTGTTGGAATGAATCCAGAGGAGGCCATGGAGCTGCTCCCAGGGCTGGAGCCCCTCTGGAGCCAGGCTGGGAGAGCTGGGGGTGCTCACCTGGAGAGGAGAAGGCTCCAGGGAGAGCTCAGAGCCCCTTCCAGGGCCTAAAGGGGCTCCAGGAGAGCTGGAGAGGGACTGGGGACAAGGGATGGAGGGACAGGACACAGGGAATGGCTTCCCAGTGCCAGAGGGCAGGTAGAGATGGGATATTGGGAAGGAATTGTTCCCTGGGAGGGTGGGCAGGCCCTGGCACAGGGTGCCCAGAGAAGCTGGGGCTGCCCCTGGATCCCTGGCAGTGTCCAAGGCCAGGCTGGACATTGGGGCTTGGAGCAGCCTGGGACAGTGGAAGGTGTCCCTGTGTGGGACTGGATGGTGTTTAAAAGGTCCCTTCCCAACTAAACCATTCCAGGATTCTGTGGCTGCTGGGAAGGGATGGGACCCACCTGGCCAAGTGGGGCAAACGCCTCCCTGGCCAACACAGCTCCACACACTCGACATGGGAGGCAGATTCACCGTCCCAATGTTTTTGCCCATTACAAAAGGGAAAAAAAAATACTTGAAGCTTGGCTCATGATTGTCCATACTCTGGGAAAAGAGGGAATATTATTTCTGAGTGAAGGGAATATTATTTCTGAGAAAGGGCACCAAACCAACGAACTTGGATTTCTGCAGGCTATGATTAACTTCATTTCAAAAACTTCTCCATGACATTCTTATCGATCTGAAAAAGACCATTTTTTCCCTTCCAATGAAGACTGGCTCCCAGAAAGTGGAAGATGATGGTGGAAAATGAATTGGCAGCTGGAAATCACTGCGTATTCCCTCCGAAATCTCCACCCTGCTACGTGGAAAGAAGCCAGATGTCTCTCGAGTGTATTAGGCAGGCTAAAAAAAATCATAAATACTTGTTGAATGGAAGGAAAACTTGGTCTATAAAACCCCATCAGGATTTTATGGGAAAAGAGGTCAAAAATATTTTCCCTGTGAGCAGTGGAAGAGAAACTTAGACCTTTATTTTTCCCCATGGAGAGAGCCCAGACATCCCTGCCCTCCTATTATTGAATGTGGAGAAGCTGGGAAGAGAGAGCCATGAGAATGAAGCCTGGAAGCCAGCCTTGGAAGGGGGATGCTTAGCAAAGAACTCACGGAGTACTGCAGGGTTTACTTCAGAAAAATTGAGGTTTTTGTGGTCATTCAGCCAGAGACTCAACAACAGTTTCCACCCCAAAGTGTTCCCTGGGAGCACATGTGCAGACCAGCAGGGGATCGCATTTCCAGCCCTCCAGGCCACTCTTCCCTCCTGAACCAGCCAAGGAGTCTCATTAAATGTCAAGTGCTGCCACATCTGTGCCTCGGGAGGGGAGGCTGGAGCGGGCTCTGGGTGCCCCTGGCCCTGGGAGGGTGTGAACTCACCTTTCCTTTGCTGATTATGAAGAAGGTGTCCCCTCGAGCCCCTTGGCGGATAATGTACTCGCCACTCTCGTAGTGAGTCTGCGAGAGAAAAAGAAACCGAATGAAGATGAACAAACAAAAGCAGAGCCTCATCTGCAGCCCATGTTTTGGCAGCTTCGCAAGAACATCACCCTGGACCCATTTTATCCCAGCCTGACATTGGCTGTGACTTCAAGGCTGTCCTGTGGCGAGGAATAAAATAATTAAACTGGAAGCGTTTGTGGCTTGCCCATTTTTCTTCTGGCTGTGCTGGTGCCAGTTTGTGCCCAGATGAATTATCCTCACAGCCTAAATCCATTTTTAGCACGTCAGCGAGGCAGAGGAATCTCCAGCAGGGAATATGCTACACGAACTAAACTGCAATAAGAAGTCTGGTGTCAAAATTTTCTTCTCCTTCTTTATTTTTTGGGGGTTGGTTTTGGTGTTTTCCCAGCTTTGCTAGCGAGGGCTTTATTCAACAAATAAGTTTTGCTCTTCTCCTGTTATTACAGTAGTTTATTCTGTCTTTTTTTTGCCTTATTTTGTGCAATAGTCCTTGCTAAATTCGTGTCACTACTTGTCAATGCTGGCATCTAAACTTCATAAACACCTCCATCCCTTGTGTCACTCCAGCAAAAGCAATGTGCACTTACACATCACCAGGAAACCCAAATATTTTCTACATTAAGACTCTCTACTGATATTTAGACGCCCCAAACCTTGGAATTTTCATCCAAGATGCTCTGCCCCTGCAAATTCAACCAACAGCAGGCTGGGGGATGCCAAGAGCTTCCCATCCAGCCTCTCCTGCATCTCCCGTGGGATAAATGACTGTTGGATTTTTCAACCGTGCCCAGCAGAGCTGGAGGCATCAGGTCTGCCCTATCCCATCCCAAATCTGAGACAAATCACCCCAAAAATGCCCTGCACCCACCATCAGATCTTCTAATCCCAAAGTATGTACAAACCAGCAAGGATTGGGGCCAAAACAATTAATCGGGAATTGATCCAAATCCTCAAATTTGGTTAAGCTTGAGACATTTCCTTTCAAGGGTGTTGTGTTGACCTGAGTTTATTTATTTATCTTCACACATTTATCTTTTTGGTGCCACTTACAGACTGACAACAGAACCCCCAGGAAAATAAACAGGCAAAACCTCACGTAAAGTCGCTGGGAAAAACAACTCTGTGGTTTGGGAGCGTTTGGCAAATGAGGATATTAAGGAAAAGGAAGTATCCTAAAAAAACAAAAGGTATCTGAGGCAGCTCTAGGACAGAATTATTTAAGGAAGGTCCTGAAAATACAGAGTTGAGGGAGTGGGTGCTTCCACCACCCTAAACAAGAAATTCTGGGTGAATAAAATCACAAAGTCAAAGCAGTAATCAATACTTTCCACACTCCCCAGGACATTGATACGTTAAAGAAATTAAAGTTCTCCGTCGGAATCTCAAATCCTGAATATTATTATACCATGTCACTCTTGAGAAAAGGGACTGGAGAATGTGGGTCAGGAACAACATTTTGTGGGTTGCCATGACCCTGACAGGACTCCCAGGATCTAAAAATCACAGCTCTTCCCATTTTCATGTGCCAGAGTGGGAAGAGGGAGAAAAAAAGAAGCCTGGAGGAGACCTGGACACAAACTTGTGGAGTTTTACTGCTTATGTGGGGTGTTTCTGGAGAGCAGATTTAAGGTGCACATTTTTGACCATCCAGGCTGAAATTCCTCGGAAGGGCCTGGTTTTAGAAGATGTTGGGATCAGATCCCTTCAAGGGGAATCTTGTAGGCACCCAAAAATCTAATTAATGAAAATACTGGGCTAAAGGCTTCCGAGCTGACTACAGGTAATCCATATTCATTAGATACATTAATGGTGTTTTTCATATGATTTCTGGGCAGTTTAACATGATAAACCTGCTTCCTAAAAGGCCATTTCTTGGTCTTGCTCACCAGCTGCCACCAGCACCAACCCCTGCAGAACTGAGTCTCAGTCCTGTATCCAATTGCCACCCCCAAGTCCTCCCAACCCATCAATTCCACCCAACCATTCCCACCCCTAGTTCTTCCCAGTTATTCCCACACGTGGCTCTTCCCAACCCATGAGTCCTCTCAAACTTCCCACCCATGAATCCCGACCATTCCCATGCATGAGTCTTCCCAAACTTCCCACCCAGAACTTTGCCAAAGGAATGGAAGGCACACAAATTTGAGCTTCGAAGCACCTAAAGCTGCCTCTCGCTTCAGCGTATTTTGTCTCCTCTTTTTTAAACTAAACTCTAATCTCAGCCAAGTCCTTCTCCCAACANCTAAAGCTTAATTGGTGAATTTATGCTGATATGCAAATGGACCAAACTTACAACAGGGTGAAGAACTCGTGACTGGTCGTCCATCTCGGCAGCCTTTGGCCTGCCAGGGTGTACCTCTGAAGGCCTTTGGAATAAATATCTCCTTTATTCCTGTACCCCTGTCTAGTCTCTGTTTCAGGTTGTCCTTTTTAGGCATCACAATCACATTCCTCTAGTCCCTCCTTGAGTGCCCAGGCACTCAGAGCTCTCATTTCGCTTGACCTGCTCCTCACTGGCGCCTCTTTCCGAGCCCTTCGTGCCGCCCACACCCTCATGTTTATGTATTCCAAGCCATTTCTCTCACAGCTAATTCCACCCGCGATTCTTCGTGCTCGAATCAACCCATCCTTCCCATCCTCACGCAACGCTCCTGCTCTGAAATCCTTGTTTTCCAGCACAAAGCAGCTCATCCGTGTGCCTCGCCCTTCTAACGGAGTTCTTGCTGTCTGTTCGGTCTCAGAGCACCGTGCTGGGCAGGCAAAGTGCCCCAGGGCTCACTCAGGGCACATGGAAGTGGAAATAAAGACAAGGCTCTTGCTTTTAGCCCCACGTGAGAGGCGGAGACACCTCCTCAGGCACCTCTGGTACCATCACATAAAGTTCTCTGATGAAGCCTTTTGGCCCCAAAGTTCACAGAATCCCAGGATCCCTGAGGCTGGAAAATCCCTCCCAGCCCATGGAGCCCACCCTGTGCCCGATGCCCACCTTGTCCCCAGCCCAGAGCACTGAGTGCCACCTCCAGCCCTTCCTGGGACACCTCCAGGGATGGATGGAGACTCCAAAGCTCCCTGGGCAGCCCCTGCCAAGGCCTGAGCAGCCTTTCCATGCAGAAATTCCTGCTGCTGTCCAACCTGAGCCTCCCCTGGCCCAGCCTGAGGCCGTTCCCCCTCATCCTGTCCTTCAGCATACGGAGAAGCCGGAACCTTTAATAAAACAGCATTTCCAACCTAAATGAACAAAAGTGAAGCTCTTCCTGCCTTTGAAGTCCTCCATCAAGTGCCTCCCATGGAGATCCCTGTTTGTCCAGTAAGAGCAGCTTCTATAAAAATATCAGGGGCTTTTTTCCCCCCTTTCTTCTATTGTCAATTTTACTTAAAACAATGAAAAAATCCCAGCCCCTGGCAGGGAGACATGCCCACTTAGCAGGTTTGAGAGGATAAGACATGGATAGGTCTCCATGACCTGCTCCAGGTGCCCCACAGGAGAACTACCAATCTCATGATCGAGTCAGATTATGCTCTAAAAAAGGCAAATATCCTGTTTTCTGAAATCCCTCATCCTGTGCAGAATGTCAGTGAGTGGACAGGGACATTTCTTTGAGTGGAGAAATACCCAGTGCTAGTTCTCTTCAGGAGTGGTTGGATTTTTGAGACCAACTTATATTGAAAACAGACAAAATTAGAAACAGTGGGGCCCAATAACACCAAATTTTGTTAATAAACTCTTTCTTTGAGGCCCTGTGCTCCCCGAGACCAAAGTCTCCCACAGATACAGCAGTCAATGCAACGGTGTGAGCGATGTACAAACCACAGTGCAGTGCCCACCCCATTCCATCCCTCTCAGAAAAGTTCATCATGCAAATAATTTCTTTGTCCCCAACACACCAGGGCACATCTCACCCACCCCACAAAAAAAATGTCACCGTTGCAACTTCAGGCCTTCAGATCTGGGTGAGGACTTCGGCCCACTGAGCTTGGCTGATCAGTCACAAACTTCAACTGGAGCTTCTGCTCCCAAATACCACCAAAAAGGAGATGTCTGAGAGCCCGCCCAGGCCTCCTGAAGAAACCTCAACCAGGCCTCTTGGAGAAACCTTGACTAAAATCGAGATGTCTGAGACCCCACCCAGGCCTCATGGAGAAACCTCGACTAAAAATGAGATGTTTGAGAGTCAACCAGGCCTTGTGGAGAAACCTCGACTAAAAATGAGATATTTGAGAACTGACCAGGCCTTGTGGAGAAACCTAGAGCAGGCATCATGGAAAAACCTCAGTTAGGCCTCATGGAGAAGCCTCAACTAAAAACAAGATGTCTGAGACCCCACCCAGGCCTCATGGAGGAACCTCGACTAAAAATGAGATGTTTGAGAGTCAACCAGGTCTTGTGGAGAAACCTCAACTAAAAATGAGATGTTTGAGAGTCAACCAGGTCTTGTGGAGAAGCCTCGACCAGGCCTCATGGAAAAACCTCAATTAGGCCTTGTGGAGAAACCTTCCCTAAAAACGAGATGTCTGAGCTGGCCCAGGCCTCAGGGAGAAACCTCAACCAGGCCTCGTGGAGAAACCTCCACTCTGGAGACCAACCCACCCATCAAACTTCAGAAAACCTCATTTTTCCTCCACCTGGATGCCTCTGACTGCCGTGCTTATGCTGAGGATGTTTGGAAGAAGGTGGGAAACGGAGCGTTTGGAATGCTCCGCGAGCCACGGCGCCAAAGGTCCCCTCAGGGGAGCAGAGGCACAAAGGTGGCTTTGAAACGAGGAGTTTGACTCCCTGGAGCTGGGTTTGCACCAAACCAGAGACGGCACCACGGGGCTGAGGACAGTTCTCCACGTCCCACCCATTGCATGCAGGGTGTATTTAAAATAAAATAAAAATAACCTAGGTATGTTATTTTGCTGGTGCTTTAAAAAACATCCACAGACCTGTCAGCAGAACTCCAAACAGAAGCAGCTTTTAGAAGATTTATTGCTCCTGTTCTGGATTTGCTGCCTTAAACATCCTTTCAGGTCTAAAATGACAACAGACATGTTTTGTTTAACAAAATGAAATGGGAAAATATATTTTTGTGCTGAAAATGCTGCAAAACCAAGCAGGAAAATATCAGTCTTCTGTACTGAATTCCTTAAGAATCACACAGATTTGTTTCCCTCGTTTTACAGTGCATCCCATGCCCAGGGATTACCTAAAAATGCTGCTCCTTGAAACAGCCAAAGGGGAGGATTATCCTTTTGGGGTCCTCTCCTCATTTATCCCTAATTTCTGACACTCAAGACATCTCAATACCCGAGCAGCAGCTTAACTGGAGGGCAACAAGTGGGAAATTAAAATATGAGGACGATGCAGGGCTGAGGGGAAGAGAGGGTTAACTCATGCCCTTAATTCCACAATAATTATGGAGCACAGAACTGGGAAAGGAGATGAGGAAAGGGACCTCATTGTGGCCTTCCAGTGCCTGAAGGAGCTACAAGAAAGGTGGAAAGAGACTGCTTCCAAGGACCTGGAGTGAGAGGACACAGGGAATGGCTTCCCAGTGCCAGAGGGCAAGGCTGGATGGGATATTGGGAAGGAATTGTTCCCTGGGAGGGTGGGCAGGCCCTGGCACAGGGTGCCCAGAGAAGCTGGGGCTGCCCCTGGATCCCTGGCAGTGCCCAAGGACAGGCTGGGCATTGGGGCTTGGAGCAGCCTGGGACAGTGGAAGGTGTCCCTGCCCATGGTAGGGGTGACACTGGATGGGCTTTGCGGTTCCTTCCAACCCAAACCATGCCATGATCCCGTGATTTTCACTCCACTGGCTCTGAGCTGCAATGCCCTGCAGCATTTTTTTTTGTTTTTCATACTGCTGGATTACAAACTTAACTCTTCCTCCTTAAAGATCCAGCTCTTTGAACTCCCAGCAGCACTCCTGAGTGTGTATTTTAGAGCAAAAGCTGTGCTGTGACAGTGACAGGAGCCTGTCTCCCTGTCAAACCCTTTTGGGAAACATTTCCTCTGCCCTGATTCACTGTGCCTCCTTAATGGGCTGTGACAGCACTGAGGAAAACACTCCTGGGAAGGAGCTGGACACTCTGGCTGTCTTCTCCAACTGTGGGGCCTTCTGCACTTTTTGGGTTGATTCCAATTCCTGCAAAACCATCCCTGAACAAGGCTCTTAATACACCTAAAGGGGCTGTTTGTGCATGGATGCAGCACAGCTTCCAGAATAACACAAATCATGGAATTCCAGGGTTTGATACAGTTGGGAAACACGAGGATTATTGATCCAACTCCCTGGTCCAAGAGTAACTGCTTGAAACTAAACTAAGATTCAAGAGATGACTCCCCACGATGAGTTCATCTGTCCTCAACTGAAGTTGTATCAAGAGATAATCTGTGCTTCTGAGGACTCAGGCACAGGGGTTGCTCCAGGGAAAAGGAATCTGAAAGGATGTATGAGGACAGCTAAAAAAGGATATTCAACAATTATCTCATTGAAGCAAAAGCAAGTACAGCCTCCACCTAATCCACGGGATACACACGGAAATGGAGAAACCAAAGGGGATAAACAACAGGGCCCTGCTGGTCCTGAAATGCAAAGATGTGAGAAATGTCCCTAATTGAAGCACTCTGGTTAAATGATTGCTTTAATTTCTGGTTGTTTCTTTGGGGGTTTGGCACTGCTGTTCCCCGTATCTGCATTTCCCTGTGCTGCGCTGAGAGGCAGCAGGAGGGAAGGAGATGGGGCTGGCACCCTCCTGCTCTTCCTTTTTCTCAAAACCTCCTCCCGGTTTCAGTGTCCCAAAGGCAAAAAAACCTCCACAAACTGAGCTGGAGCCAGCCCTGTCCCAGCTGAGCTGCTGGGACAAGGCGGGAGATGGGAATAAAGTTGTACAAATGGAAACTGTGGAAGAGAGAAACCCAACACATTCCAATCTAGAGCAAAAGGCCATCTCCAAACTCTGATTTTTCCAGCTCTGACCAAAGCTATGACAGCTCCTCAGGTGAAACTGCTGGTCCCGAAACCCAGGCTGAATCTCCACCAGGAATTCAAGTCTTTTGCATTGAGCTGTGAGCAAGACACTGCCATTGGGATAATTCGGGAGCTTGCTGAAGGTTGGCTTCTCTCCTGGGAAGAAGCAGCAGCTCCACACCTCTGGCATTTCCATGACCCAGAGCACACAGCTGAGCACTTCGGGTTCCTTTTGCACCATCAGAGTCAAGGTCTTTGCACCAGAACACCCAACCTCAACAAAACTCTCCTCGAGCCAATGGGACAGTGGATAAATAGGATTTTGGGAGCTATCAAACAGGGTTTATTAGGTTTGACATTGAACAAACACAGCTCATCTCAGGAGCCCCCTAAACCAAGCAGCAGTAAGGAAAAGGACACGAACGAGGGATCAACCATCTCTTAGTCATGGAAAACATGGCATTGTCCTTTTGGCTGGGATTTTATCCCCTTTCTTTCACATTCCACTGGACTCCAACCCAACTCCTGTGCAGCACAATTTTCAGGGATACCTAAAAGGCAACAAGGTGGGTAAGAGACCACGTTTGGCAAATGCTGGCCCAGGTTCCTGCTGTCCAGAGGGAAGGTGCACGAGATGGAAGGAGCTCCTGCTCCCTTTCCTTCCGCCATCCCTGGAATGCCCTTGGGACAGGCTGGAGAGCAGGAGCTGGCCTGTGTGGGTGAGGATTTGTTGTGCTTCAAACTCTTCTCTTTTTTAAGGACAGTCTTCCAGGAAGAAACAGGAATTCGGGGAGGATGAGAAACGGGGGAAGGAGAGGATGCTGGAAAAGCTGGGAAGTTCAGAGGTGCAGATGGAGGTGAAGAAGGCAAAAGGTCAAGACCAACCTCGAAGATCAAGAGGAAGAACTCAAAGAGTTCAAGGATTAAGAGAGCAGAGAGATGACACAGGGTGAGAGCAGCACAGGGTCAGGAGAAATGGGAGAGGAGCTTTAGCAACAAGATTTTCCAGGAAAACAAGATGAACTGATATGGAAAAAATAGGATTTATTCCCAGGAGAGATAAGAGAGAACAAATTAGCTGGGTAAAAGGCAATAGTGGTTTTAGGCCGCAGATCAAGCCACAAATTGGGGTCAAAACCCCAAAAAGCTTTGCCTGGGAATTCAAATAATATCAGATTCACAGATAATGACTGTGAAATGTGGAGAATTAGCTGAGAATCAGTAATTAGAAAAAGGATCCCCAGGCAACAGAGTGGAATTAATTCATCAGTCACCCTGAGTAAAAATTAGCAAACAGTAAAATTCAGCAAAAATAAAAATACAATTAAAAAAAATTGAAAAGGTTTGTGTGCCCTGGGCCAGTCACGTACATCTAATTTTAAGCTTCTGTAAGACTGAAATCTCTATAATTCCATGACATTCCCAGCCTCCTTTGGACGTTAACACACAGGAACTTTGAGGAAATCCACCCAGAACCAGAACCCCACGATGGCTCTGCACCACAAAACCTCGCTCCCATCATCAGCAGCTCCAGTCCACGGGGGTTTAATTAAATTTAATTGAAATGCAAGGGAAGAGCTGCTCTTCAATCCTTCCCCAAATAGCTCTGACTCGGTTTTCCTCCTCGTAATGGAAGACTGCAGGTGGAAATCCAACTGCCCTCCCTAAACCCACAGGTCTGTTCCACAGTTATTAGAATGGGAATCAATGCCTTGCCAAAATGAGACTGGAAATAAACAACTTAAATCAGCATATTTGTTTCATTTCTTTTCCTTCATTTCCTCCACATTTTGCATGTTTATTCGCCCCAGCTACTTGCATTGCCACGAGGATCCAAACCCGTCCCAGAATCCATCATGGGGAATAAAAAAATGCACATTAATTCAATATATTCAGCCACTTTTCCAGTCACCTGCTGTGAAATGTATTTTCTTTTTGTGGCCTAGACCGAAGAGGAGACTCTACATCTCCATATGCAAATGCACTGCAAATTAGCACTGGAAACCAACTTTACTGGAAGGGAAACCATGGAAAGCGTTGGATTTATCCATCCTCTACAGCCTTTTACTGGAACAGGTCATGTTCCCAGTTTAAACCCCTGGCTTCACCACTCGCTCCCAGTTCGAGGGCTCCGTGCAGGTGACACCCAGCCCTGAGTTTGGCAGAGGAATTAAACACTCAGTTCATATTCCCTGTTACATCCCCAGGGATTTGGGCTGTTGCTGGGAAATCTCCTCCTTTTCCCTTGATTTCTCTCATCAGCTCCCCAAAAGGTACAAAAAAGGCAGAGTTTCATCAGCCCACACCACACAAACTCAGCCTCTATTCCCAGTCTGCACAACAAAGAATTCTGGAAGGGAATCACACTTCCAAAAGATCAAATGTTTGCCCCAGATATATTTATTAAAGCAGCAGGTGAACTTTCACTCTGTGTATAAACAGGAAAAGCTGAAATCCCCATTTTTTAAACATCAGTAACAACTTTTCCCAACAGAAAACGAAGCTGCCTTGAGCCCCTCACCTGGGTTGCCACTGTCTCCTTGACAACAGAACTTGGGAAATTGGGATAAAACCTGTATTCTGCAATAGAAATGCAAAACCTCTTCTCCCTAAGTGCAGAAATCAGTATTTTTTACTGTTTAATAGACTTTCTGCTGCTAAAATTGACATGGCTGGAGCTGCGTGAGCCTATTTCAGCTTTGCTTGGAGGAAAATTTTATAGGACCTTTCCACTGCCTCCAACTTATTCCAGGATTTTGGATAACTGGTAACTAAACAGGAAGGCATGAGGAAGAAAATAAATCCCATCCTGAATCCAGAGGATGGTGAAAGCTGAGATTTCTGAAGGACAAAGCACATCAAGAACTGACCCTGCAGCAGCAACCCTCCATCAATCTCTCCTGCAATGACCCCACTTACAAATATTGGACTTTTCCCATCTATTTTGCGCTTTAAAGCAGATTTTTTGGGAGCATCTCTTAAATCAATCCTGAAAAGAAAACCAGGGCAAGGCTGAGCAATGTAATCTAGGTAAGATTTTTGACCTTTTCCATACCAGGCAAGGACAAAATGATCCCAAAATTCCTTCACCAGGGCTTTTTTAAACTCCGAATTCTACTTGGTGTGGCTTTCTCTGCACTTGGTGTTTTAAGCCACTTGGTGTGGCTTTCTCTGCAGGAATTTGGGAATTAATTCATTAGTCACCCTGAGAAAAAATTAGCAAAGAGGAAAATTCAGGAAAAATAAAAATACAGCTAAAAAAAAATATGAAAATTTGGATTTACAAGCACAGGAGTCTGACCCCAGCAGAGACAAGAGCCCATCCCACACAGCCAGGGAAAATCCTGGGACAGCAGCAGCTGAAAGCTGCCAACAGCCACGTTATTCCCATTTCCCATCCCTCCTGGGGGACACAAATCATGGGATGGGAGGAGCAGAGCTCATCTCTCTCCTGACTGAGGAATCTCCTTTCCCACTCCAGCAGCATCCTCAGTTTTCCCAGCAAGGAGCTGTTCCCCCCTCATTTGTCTCCAAATAACCACCAGCATCACTTATTCCCATTTTCTACTCATTCTGAGTTCTTGAAGCCTTTTTTTTGCAGCACAAGATTCAGGCTGAACGCAGGAAGAGCACCTGAAGCACAAAGATCCCTGTTTTGTTTTCCATGACTTCCAGGTGAAGAACCACAGACTTGGATCATCCCAAGATACCCGTGGAAGCTGAGTTTCAGAATATGTTTGGCTTTGGTGGGGGTTTCCCCCTCTTTTTGGGAGGAAAACCGAGCTGTGCTGGGCACTGGGACGCACTGGGAGGACTGGGGGATGAACTGGGAGCCCCTGGGTGCCTCGGCAGGGTGACAGCAGCTCGTGTTTCATTGCAGACAGGGGACATCTGGTGCTGCCGGAAAACCACAGGAGTCGGGAAAGGGATCCCAGTGCTCCTGAGTGCCTCGGGCAGGGGCTCTGGGGAGATGCTGCCCTGACCCCTCCCATCCCATCTGCTGGGAAAATCCAGGGATACGGAGCAAAGCTGGGCTGTGTCCCAGCCCACATCACACCTCTGAGAGCTGACTGCAAGGAAACCATGGAGAAAAAAGAATTTGCACCAAAACACCTGATTTCCTTTGCCGTCCCTTCACACACCCCTCAAAATCCCCCCTTTTTGAAATTGGAATAGCCATGGTGAGTCCAAATATTTTCAGCATTCCCACCACTCCCATCCATTCAGCAAGGAAGGAGTGACCTGAGACCTTCAAGACGCCTGTAAATCCCACCTGGAGGTCTCAGCGTGCACGTTCTGGCTCCAGGACCAGGATTTGCCATCCCCTTTTCCAATCCCAAAGCAACCATGGATAGCAGAGGATTAAACCATGCCAATCCCAACTCCTAAAGCTGTATTATCCCCAGGATATGGGCTATTCCAGCAATCCCCATTGCCTAAATGGTTATTAGGCTGCTTAATATTGTAACAGAGGGTACAGGAACCCAGAATCAGTCCTGAGATCAGGGAGATCTTGGAGAAATGAACCCTTCCTGATCTCAGTCTGTATTTTAGAGGTGGATTCTCTGTGATCCTATTTAATTTCCCTACATTTTGACCACGGGATTTTCCTGATAGAAGCTCACCCCTCGATTTCCATCAGATATCCATCACCAATCCCAACAAGCACAGAACTGGTCGTTCCTTCACCTCCCTAATGCTGGCCAGGATCTGCTGGGAGTCAGCCCCACTCCAACCCTTCCTCCAAGGGAAACCCAAATCTCTTATGGGATGCTCCAAAAAAGACATCAGTGACCAAAGATCACCTCCAGGCTGGAGTTACACCAACAGTGGCCTCAGGGAGGATGTTCTGAGATGGGAACTTCCATCCCTGTTCCACAGCTGCTGAAGTTCTGCACCCAAAAACCTCTGTTTGACCCCCAAATCCAGGGTGAATTCCCAGCCACAGAATCCCAGGATGGTTTGGCTTGGAAGGACCTTAAAGCTCCTCCAGTTCCATGGGCAGGGTCACCTTCCACTGTCCCAGGCTGCTCCAAGCCCCATCCAGCCTGGCCTTGGGCACTTCCAGGGACAGGAAATCAGGGCAGTCCCGTGCTCCTCTTTCCCTAATCCCTGAAAACTTCCAATGAGAAGGAGAAGTTCCACGTGTGTTCGACTCCCAGGAAGCTCTGACAATCAGGAGTTCTTGAATTTCCTACCCTTTTAGGGCCAGAAGGAACCATCCAGATCAATTAATCCTCAGAAACACAAAAGAAAACTCCCTTTTATCCCATTCCCAGTCAAACCTAAAGCTTCTCCAGCAGAACAAGATCCCTTTCCACCAGGAAGGAACACAGCAAGGGGATGGAGCAGTCACCAAGCCCTCTGTCCTAGTGACTGATAATGCACCAGAGGGAGCCCTGCAATCCCCCAGCACCTCAGCAGTCCCACGGGATCTGACCCCACAGCGAGGAATGCACTTGGAAAGTGGAATACATCCTTTCATGGGATATTCCCTATTGTAGAAGAATGGCTTGTCTCTCGAGGGTATTCGGAATCCCTAGAGGGTCTGCAGGGCCTGCACAACCAAGACTGGTGTTCAGATCTAACAAAGAATAACACTGGTATTTAGAATTAATAAAGGATAACAGGTTTATAGAAAAATAATAGCCCCTTGAGCCATATATCCTTGGGGAAGTAGATACAAAATATATTAATTGGGGAAGTAGATATAAAATATACTNTAAAGAGTATAAATATATGTGCTTTTTGAAAATAAATTGAAGCTTGCATTACCAATCACATTGATTGTCTTGCAATTCTTCCCACTCACCGCACCCTATTAAGGACAAGAGCCACAAAACACAAATAAATTCTCTCTGCGATGTGCTCTGCTGCAGCATGGAAATAAAACCACTCCCATTTCACCTCACCAGGAGCTCCAGTCCCAATGTCCCTCCCTGCCTAGGGCCCGTGGCTATATTTTGGGGTATCCAATGCCTCCTATCCCATGGATTAAAAAATGGCTTTTGCTATCACGAGGACAATTTTCCGTTCCTATTATTACAACCCAGACACTGCAAATGCCGCCCCAAGAATGGGAATTCCAAACACATCCCCGAGGCCTCTCAGGGGATGTTTGCAACCAGAGAGGCACAAACCCTCAAGTGTCAGCAATGCCATTTCCCAAGGGAAATCAATTCCCTGGAAAAGGACACAGCCGTATTTTGAGGAGGTCTGGGGATGGGAAGAGGATCTCCCCATCTTCATGTCTGACCTTTGCTTTAAAGCTGGGTTTTAACCATTGATCCCATTGCTGGAGGCTCTCCAGTTGATATTCCCAGCATTCCCAGCCTGGTGGCCATTCCTTAGGTGGCCACAGGTGTCTCCATGACCACATGTTCCCTTCATTTTTTTCTTCCTAATTAATCCCTGGCAGGGATTAATTCGCTCAGGAAGGCGCCTGCAAGCCAGCCAGCCTTGTCCCACATTCCAGCAGGTGTCACTGTGGGCAATGCTATGGGAAAATCCAGAGGGGAAAATGTGGGACTCAAAGGGAAAACACCCGTCGGGGTAATTAATATTTGGGTTTTTCCTTAATGTAATTGCTGATTGTATTTTTCTCCTGTTTTTACAGATGAAAAGGCTTTGTCTGTGTTCACTTCTTCAGGACTGAAGGGTGGAAATCATGGAATATTTTCAAGTAAGCACCGCACTGGATTTTCTTTCTGAGGTTCATTCCCACCAAAGTTAGCCCATCCACGTCTGTAAGTAGGGATATGTGGGTGAGAATTAGGGAATTTTGGAAACTGCTGAATGAATTCCCACAAGGAGATGCCCAGAAGACCAGAGATCCACACACTCTCCTCCCAAGCTCATCCCAAAGAATCCTGCACAGAAAGCAAAGCCCTCAGCACAAGACAGGAACCTCATCCAGGGGGAAATCTATCCCAAAAATCAGGGATGTCAGGAGCACTGTTTGGGAAGAGGGGCTTGAGCTGAGCCACCACCACCACAGCAAACCCCCCTGCCAATGACCACATTTTAATTAAATTTCAGTCAGAATTAATTAATTGGATTTGCTCCACCCAGGAAGTGAAGGACAACCACCAACCCATCACTCCCAACCTGTCTTCAGCAAAGAAAACGCCTGGAAAAGCAGATTCCATGGGTTCCTGGCCCCAGTGGTGCTGCAAAGCCTCTGAAAACTGGGATCAGTAAACAAACAGATATTGGGAAATTAGGAACAAGGCTGGATCAGGGAAGAGACAACTTGGAGCTCCTGAGTTGTCCCCGTGACCTCTCTGCTGTCCCAGGTGCCATAAGAAAATCCACATCCATCCTGTGTGTCTCTAATAGAGCCTGCAAATCCACCAGGGCAAACAATAAATGATGGATTTGCTTAAATCCTTTCTTTTCATATCTGTGAAACCCTGGAAAACATCTAAGATTACAGCAAAAAATGGTTTGTTTTGCTTTTTTCCTTTCTTTCCTAGCTGGAAAAGCTGGATCAGCTGGAGAATCCGCTTAGAGAGCATAAAAATATCTCCCAGATAGGTTTAATCCAAGTGGAAACAGGGAATATTTAAATCCCAACACCTGCATAACCTTTAGAAATTAACATTTTATCAGTGACCTCCTGAAAACCCTGATCATCCACTCAATGCCCCATTGCCAAAAATAATAACAATAAATTAAAGAAGGACAATCCTGGGATGAAGCAAATTCGGGGAAGTTTTCTTCTCTTTGCTGCTGCCTTTGCCACGTGTCCTGCTGGTCACCATGGCACTGCTGGAGTGGCTTTTCCCACCACTGGGAGGCTGATGGAGGAGAAGGGGGTGCCCAAAGAAGGGGGAAAAGCTGGAAAAGTGCTGNAAGACCAAAGATAGGCATCAAAAGGATGATGCTGTTCAAGGGGCAGCTGGAAAATAGGGAGCTACAGAACTCTCTTGGAGGAGACATGGTTTGGTTGGAAGGGACATTAAGGATCAGTTCACCCCACCCCTGCCATGGGCAGGGACACCTTCCACTGTCCCAGGCTGCTCCAAGCCCCAGTGTCCAGCCTGGCCTTGGACACTGCCAGGGATCCAGGGGCAGCCCCAGCTTCTCTGGGCACCCTGTGCCAGGGCCTGCCCACCCTCCCAGGGAACAATTCCTTCCCTGACAGCTGAGAAAATCTCTTCCAATGCCCAGTTCCCACCCTTCTGAGTGGCCTTTGGGATTCTCGTGGTTTCCATGAATCCATGTGCTTTGGACAGCCAGAGGAGATGGAATTCCCCAGCTAGGATGCTCTGGCCTAACTCCAGTGGATTTTACAACAGGCACTTGAAGGAAAACCAACAACCCAGCTCCTCTGCTTGGGGTTTAGCAAAGGAGCCCAGAGACAAGGGCAGGGGGACTCCCGACAGCAAATGAGATGTTAATGAACTCCCCCCGTCTCCAGAGGAATCCAGCTTCCCTTGGAAAGCCTCCGGAAAAAGATCCCTCTGGTACCACTGGGATTTTCAGCCTCCACAGAAGCTGCTTCTTGAGAGCTCGTTTCAAAATCCATTTGAGAAGTCTCAGTTACAATGAGAACATCGTTCCCTGCCTGGGAAGTGCATCTGGCAGAGGCCAAAAGCTGCTCCTTGCACCTGCCACAAACACCCCACAGGGCCCACCAGGAGAAGGCCTGAAGCTCCCACACATGCCAAGGGCACGGAACTCCAGGAAATGCCTTTCCATGTGCTCAGCACAAGGATTTTACTGGGGAAAAAAAAGAGGAGTTTGATGTTAAATCAAATGGGAAGAAATGGCAACAGATTTTCCACCCCTCTGGTGAGACCCCACCTGCAGTGGGTGTCTGATCTGGGACCTGGAGCTGCTGGAGTGAATCCAGGGGAGGCCATGGAGCTGCTCCCAGGGCTGGAGCCCCTCTGGAGCCAGGCTGGGAGAGCTGGGGGTGCTCACCTGGAGAGGAGAAGGCTCCAGGGAGAGCTCAGAGCCCCTTGCAGGGCCTAAAGGGGCTCCAGGAGAGCTGGAGAGGGACTGGGGACAAGGGCTGGAGGGACAGGACACAGGGAATGGCTTCCCACTGCCAGAGGGCAGGGATGGATGGGATATTGGGAAGGAATCACAGTCCCAAAATTTTTCTCCACTGGCATCCCCCTTTAACAATGAGTTCTGCAGAACTGTGGGCAAGAAAAATCCCAAATCCTGTCCCATTTCTACCACAGCAGAAGAACAGAGGAGGGGCAATAAACACACCCAGGGATGACCACATTCCTGACAAGAATCCACAGAAAGCAGGGAATGCTGAACTCCTTTCCTGTGGTAACACAAGCAGGAGCTTATTTTTAATTCCCTTCAGGTGGTCAGTGCCCACATTAAAGAAAATCCAAAGGAAAACTCAGCTCCAAACAATCCCTTTTACCCCAAGTCAGCTCCTTGCCACTGCACTGCACCCCTGCACTCCAGTTTTTCCAGCTGCATTTTCCTTCCTAATGCTTTTTTCCCCCAAAAAAAGCTTTTATTTCCTGGTGCACCTGCAAACCCAAAGCAGTGTTCTCATGAGCATCATCTGAAAAATTAATGGAAGCACAATTCCAGTCTAAATTTTGTCCCTTTGTGATGGAGTCAGTCGTGACTGAAGGTGTTTTGATGCCCCCATAGGCATCATTTCCCTACTGTCCCCCAGTTCCTTCAGTGAGTACACCCCAGAGTGCTTCCTTTGATTAAAAAAGATAAATGATAACATTAAAATACTTTTTTCTTCACCAAAACCTTTAACTCTTCCCTGTTTATTTTGAATTCTCCCTCAAACCTGATTTATGGCTCTGTAGCAGACCAACATCAGCTTTGGTGCTGGCAGAACCTGCAGGATGGACCAGGGGCCTGGTTCCCTTTATCCTCACTCCTAAATAAGCCTAAAAAACCCATTAATTCTATGGAAAGCTAATTAATTTTGCACATTTTCCCCCTTCTATTCACTACTGCCACACAACTCCACAAAAGCAGGACTGTGCTCAGCCTCTGTTAATTAACACAGGCATCCCAAGGCCTCCTGATCCATACTAATTGGGCAGTGAGGAGCAGGAAGGATGCTCGGCATCTCGGCAAGAAGGGCCAGGACAGCTTTTAAAGCTGAATTAAGCCATGAAATCTCCCCCAGGATCCCCACTCTCCACCAGGAGTCACAACAGAAGGAGCTCCACAAGCAACGGGGAAGAATTTTGTTGTTTTTTTTTTTTTTTTTTTTTTTTTTTTTATTTTTTCCTTTTGAAAGCCCACACTTTATTTGGGTTTTTCNTAAAAAAGATAAATGATAACATTAAAATACTTTTTTCTTCACCAAAACCTTTAACTCTTCCCTGTTTATTTTGAATTCTCCCTCAAGCCTGATTTATGGCTCTGTAGCAGACCAACATCAGCTTCGGTGCTGGCAGAACCTGCAGGATGGACCAGGGGCCTGGTTCCCTTTATCCTCACTCCTAAATAAGCCTAAAAAACCCATTAATTCTATGGAAAGCTAATTAATTTTGCACATTTTCCCTCTTCTATTCACTACTGCCACACAACTCCACAAAAGCAGGACTGTGCTCAGCCTCTGTTAATTAACACAGGCATCCCAAGGCCTCCTGATCCATACTAATTGGGCAGTGAGGAGCAGGAAGGATGCTCGGCATCTCGGCAAGAAGGGCCAGGACAGCTTTTAAAGCTGAATTAAGCCATGAAATCTCCCCCAGGATCCCCACTCTCCACCAGGAGTCACAACAGAAGGAGCTCCACAAGCAACAGGGAAGAATTTTGGGTGGTTTTTTTTAAATTTTTTTACCATTTGTGCCTTTTGAAGGCCAGCCTTTAATTGGGATTTTGAAAGAAGGAGAAGAGCCAAAGGCTGGCAAGGGACATAAACACTGGGGACATAACCAGAGCTGCTGAAGGGGCTGCAGATGGGAGCTGGGATCCCAGATTTCAGCACCCACAGCTGCAGGAACAGTTTCCATCCCTGGCACCCCGTGCCTGTGGGGCTCAGCACGTTTCCCTGCCCCTCCCTCAGTGTGCCTCTGCTGTTTGTGCAGGGAGTCACCGGGAGCCAAGGCCAGGCTGCCTGGGGCTGCAGGAAGCACATCAGCGGCACTCCAGCCTCAGCAGAGCATCCAAATAAAATAAAATATTGAATATCAATGCTTCCAGTGAGAGAATTCCTAAAATGCACACAGGGACAGGTGGGAATGGCATTCCCAGCACTCCCAAGCTCTAACTGGTTTCCTGACAACACAGGATGAGTTCCTGAAGTGGTTTGCAGCTGGATTCGGGGCAATTGGCCATATTTATATTTAAATATCTATTTACACTGCAACTATGATATAAAAATATTCTATATTTCAGTGTGTTACAAAGTATTATCAGAGAATCAGGGAATGGTTTGGGTTGGAAGGGAATTTCAAATCCATCCCTGTGCCATGGGCCAGGACAACTTCCACTATCCC
>VZTH01009015.1:112788-140390 GCA_013397815.1 Aleadryas rufinucha | reverse complement strand
CCCCCTGCCGCCGCCCGCTGCCCCCGCTTCCCCCCGCACCATGCCCGAGCAGCTCAGCGTGGCCGAGTTCTTGGCCGTGACCGGCGAGGATCTCAGTTCCCCGGCCGCCGCCTTCGCTTCCAAGATGCAGAAGTGCCGGGGGNTGGAATCTTTCAAGCGTAGCTGTTCACCCAAGGCTTGTGATGGTTCTTCCTGCACCCCAGTCCCCCTCAGCACCCCAGTAACAGCAGGTTAGAGGAGGGCTTGGGCTGGCCCCGGTTAGGCACAGACCTGAGTTTTACTGAGCCCCACTCCTGGCTCAGTAAAAGGGTCGAGGGTCTGTCACCCCCTGATCCGCCGTGGGTGAGGGGTGCAAGGGGCATGGGAGGGGGGGTCTGCAAAGCCCCTTTGCACCCATGTTGGCCTCCGTCATGGCAAACCAGCCCCAGTAAGGCTTTTTGCCCCTTTCTGTTCCAGTTTGTTACCAGCCCCAGCCCTGTAGTAGGATATGCTCAGTGTCTCTTCAACCTCTTTGCCTGCTCCTGGGGTGTCCAGGCTCCCCCATCCTCCGGGAAGAGCAAATAAGTAGGAATGGGACACCAGATTCCATTGAGAGGTGGGACGAATGAGGGAACAGCAGAGGGAGCAAAGAGGTCGCCTCCAGCGGGACAAAAAGCCAAGGCTTCCAGTAATTATCCGCTGTCCAAGGATTGTCCCCTCGGGGTCCTAAGAAGGGCAGGGTGGGGGTGACCTCCAGCTAAACCAGTGTTTGGGGCGGACTGGGCATAATTCTAAGCCATCATTGCGTGTGTCTCCATCTCCTACCAAGATGGGGAGAGGTGGTTGCTGGCGTCCCTGGGAGAGGTGGGTATTGGAGTGCTGGGGTGAGGTGGGTTCCGGGCTGAGGTGGGTGCTGGGGTCCCTGGGTGTCTGGGTTAGGTGGGTGCTGGGTGCCTGGGAAAGGTGGGTGTTTGCGTTAAGGGCGTGCTGGTGCCTGGAGAATCCGGGTATTGGGGTTAGGGAGATGCGGGGTGCCTGGGAAAGGTGGGTGCCGGGTGCCGAGGTAAGGCTGGGGGTGCAGATCCAACCAGACCCCAGGGTTTTCCCTTCGTCCCACCACAGCACGGGGGAGCCCCGCACCCTCTACGTCCCGGAATGGGGGTCATGGGAGGGGTTCTCGGGGAGTACTTTGGCTCTTCGCCTTTAACGTGCGGACGGGCGGGGCTGCCGCGTGACGGCGGAGGGGCGGGAGCGGGCGGAGGAAGGGTCGGAGCGGCTCCCGGTGCNTAGTCGGGGGGTCAGGCTGCGCATCCGAGCTGGGAACATCCCCCGCATCCCGCCTGGCAACAACTCCGCACCAATAGGTGCTAATCCCTTGATGCTTGCGCCTCCCTCTGGCTTCTGTTTTTCGGGGCCCACCCTTTCACCCCGAGACTACGCTGGTCATCCTCAGCGGGTGGTTTGGGACACTCCGATGGCGGGGGCCGTTTGCATCTTCCGAGCAGCCCTAGCGTGCTTTTATGGGGGGCTAAGCCTGTAGAAATGGGCAAAGGCTTCTTTAAAGCTCCAGGTGCCCTCCCGGGGCCAGGACATATCCCCCACCACCCCGAAGCCAGGGCGGCCTATTTCCCTATTTCTTGGGCCAGGGCATCCCCACCTGCCCCTCCCGGAGATCAAGGCATCCCTCCCCGGGACCAGGGCATGCTTCTTTCCCACCGGGACCAGCATGCCACCCCTGTCTCGGGGCCCAGGACATCTGCTCAGAGAATCAGCCCAACGTTTCCATCCACTATCGAGCTCCTGTGCTGGAGCCAGCCCCGAAGGGACGTGGTGTCCCTGCGGGGTCTCCTCCTTGATTAAAGCCAGGGGAGTATTTTTAGCCTCCCCCCAAAATCCTCGGCAGCTTTTGTGAGAAGGGTGGAGGTGGTGGGGTGCCTTCGTCCCCCTTCTCGCGCCTGGAATAAAGGCAGTTTCCAGCTGGTCCTGTGGCTTTTGCCAACTCCTCTTAGCTAAGGAATGGCTTTGAAGGAGAGCCAGGGCTGGCAGGGAGTGGGGGGCCCCGGGTGCCAGGGCTGCTGGGATACCTGGGGGCAGTGGGATGGGTGTCCCGGGCCTGGATATCTGGGAACACACCATGGAGCATCCTGGTCTCCATCAGCACATGCTGGTCACTGCCATGGATCTTCCTCCCAGTCGGGAAGGGGGAGGCAGCTCCAGCCAAGAGAGAGCAGCAGGAATTTTGTTTGGCCGCTTGGAGAGGCTGTGGTTAAGGGACGCAGAGATGGGGGGAGACGTGTCCCTTGGGAATGACAAGGTGTCTCTGGGATTGGCTTAGTAAAGCTCCAGCAAGCATGAGACAGAGCTGGGAATCATGACTGCGGTCATACGTGCCATGGAGGGCACAGGGCTGAACCCCCTATCCCACTGGAGGCTCTGGGGAGGGGGCCAAACTGCTGCCAGACTTTTGGCACCCTCATGTCCCAGCACGAGGGGAGGAGGGAAATCCGACCAAACCAGCTCCACGCTATCCTTGGAGCCCCAGTGGGGTGATAGCACGAGGCAAGGGGGATAATCAGTGGCAAATTTGGGGATCACTGGGGCGTGGGAGAGATACTCTGTGACCAAACCGAGCCATGGTCTTTACTGTCACCACCCCACATCCTGGGTGGTGGCTTGGCGAGCAGGAGGGAGCAAAGGATGCTAGTCTTACTCCAGTGACTGCTGGGTGGGAAGGGATGACTGAATCCCGTCAGGACCCTGGGACAGAGCATGGCCACATGCACCCAAGGTGGGAGCAGGTCCCAAATCGAGGGCAGGAGCGAGCAGGGTGAGGACTGGAGATTGCTGCTCAACACTGGGGAGACATCCAGATGTTGGCTGGAGCTACTGTGTGCCTCAGTTTACCTTCTGAGATTAAAGAGGGCTCTCCCCCTCCCAGGGGTTTCTGTGTGACTTCAGGATCCTTGGGGCTGCTATGGAGGCAGAACCTGAGGTCTCTGGAGTGGGCTTGGAAGGTCAAATCCAGCCCTTGGTGGTTGGTGCTGGATGCTGTGACAGGAGAGGGGTGCATGACCCTCGCATGTCAGAGGGGACTGGGTACCTCTGGTCTGGGGCAGGGTGACATGGCAGAGGCTGCCAGCAGATGAGCTCCCAGCTCAGCCTGTCACCCAGGGCAGTGCCACATCTTGCTCCTGGCCTGGCAGCTTGTCACTCCGGCTCTGGCACCCGTGGTGGCTCCTTCGCTGGGTAGTGTGAGCCAGCAGCGGCAGGGGAGATAGAAGAATGGCCTCCATTGAGCATCCTGCCTGGGGTCCCCAGGCTGTGAGCCTGGCTGGTGCAGGTGTGCATTCATCCCTTCCTCCACCCCATGGAGCAGGAATTCCTCTTGCTCCCGTCCCTGTTGCACCAATGTCCTCAGCTGCCTCCTGACCAGAAGCCCTTGAGCTGGGCCTGGGGGATGATGGATGCCACTGGGGGCTCCAGGCATCTGAGCCCTTCTGCTCCTGAGCAGCCAAGGCCTGTGTTCCCGGCAGCCAGCCTGACACATCGGGGATGCACGGTGATTCCCTCTCCATTTACCACCCAAATACTTGCCTGTGCTTGCCCTGTGCCCCCTGGTCAGCTCACGGACCCCTTCCTGAAAGCCCTTGTGTCCTTCCCTGGATCATCCCTGCTCTGCACCAGCCCTGCATTCTGCATCCTGCAGCTGTGAACTGGCACCGGGATGAGCTGCTCTGTCCTGGATGCTTGAAGGACCTTCTTCCCACACTTGCCCAGTGATGCTTCCAAAGCATCTCATGCTGCCTCAGTTTCCCCCTCCTAAGATTCTGCCAGGTTTGCAAGCCTGGAGCATCCAGGCATCCAGCCCTGGCTTCCCCCAGAGGCAGGGAATATCTCTGCTCTGGAGAGTTTGGTGCACCTGGATTTGACACAGAGAAGGGCCGTGGGGGGCTTTGGTGCACCCCTGCATTCTCCCCACTGTAGATGCATTGCAAGGCTCCCCTGAGCAGGGGGTTTGGCTCCCACCTCAGCCTCAGTTCCCTCCCAGCCAGTTCATCCTGGTAGCATCCCATCCAACGAGGAGAGCAGTGCTGAAGCCAGGCTGACCCTGCTGTCAGGAAATCAGCCTTGACATCAGCCTGAAAACCTTCGACAGAGCTCAAGCAGAGAGAGAGCCTCTTTATTGTAATTCCTCCGAGGTTTCATCCTTGCCCTTTCTGCTGTTCACGCCCTCTAAATATTTCCAGCCTGTTATCATGGCTCTGGTACCTGCAGCCAAACCACCCTTAACCCTTTCCTGATGCTGGGGCCGGTGTGTGCTCAGATCCTTGGGCTGGGAGCACCACAGCCCCTTGCCCTTGGGTTGAGTGGGGCTGAGTTCGTCGTAGTGCTTGGGTGGGGTTGAATTTGTCGTGGTGCTTGGTGGGCAAATCAGGGCTGTACAGGTAGGAAGAGATGGGGGGATGGGAAGAGCTCTAAACCAGAGCAGGATGTGGCCCATGGGGCTGCACGGAGGCTCACAGTGTTGGGGACCATGGGCAAGACCCTGCATGAGCTGCGGGGGTTTGAAAAGCCACGTTCCTCCTTGTGGGATTGTTGTGATTTAGCACACAGCCGGCACAAGGGTTTATGGGATTTAGGTCCCCATCAGCAGGAGGTGGGTCCTATCTTTGGCTCTGTGGGGAGCTGGGCACCCTCACACATCGCGCCTGGTTCTGAGCCGTGGGGATGGGCTGATGTGCTACATGATGCTTCGACCCCTCCTTGGTTGAAATAGTCCCTACAAGAGCTAGCGAGGCATTTTCCGTGGTTAATAGAAGCTGCTGGGATCCAAAGAGCCTCTCACCTCATGCTACTGTCTTGCTCAAACCCTCCTCTCTGGGGCCAGCCAAAGCCCTGCCTGGCAGCAAAGCCACGGGGACCACAGTCTTGGCAGGGGACCGGCTGGACGCTGTGGCTCCAGCATCCCCAGGATGCCTCCAGCTCCTTTCCCAGCCCTGGGAGCTTGGATCCCGCCCCACACATCTGCACAGCAGAGCTGCAGCCTTTCCAAGGGCCAGCTGGGCTGGGGGAGTGGCAGCCGTGCTTGGCTAATGAGCTCCATTTGTTTTCTCTCTTTGCTTTCGCAGAGCCTGGATGGAGACCAAGCTGTGCTCCAGAGGATCAGGAAATATGTGAAAGCCATTCACATCTCCGGGCTCAGTGAGTTGGGCTTTGGGAGGTGATGGGCGTTCGCAGAGCATGGGGCTGGGGGGCTGTGATAGTCCCGTCTTCCACCAGCAATGGTCACACGGGGCAGCAGGGTGGCCATGGGTGCTGGTGAGCCTGGTGCTGTTTGCTGCTTGGGTTCTACCAGCCAGCCAGCCAGGCAACATGCTAAGGTGCCAAAAATGTCTTAAAACAATAGAAAAAGGGAAATGGAGAGCCTTAGGAAGGTTGTTTTGGACATTCCAGTGCTGTCCTGCATCAGGATCAGCCCAGCTTTGCTGCAGAAGGACGGGGAGGTGGGTGCTGGCTGCTGGTGGGACCTCACGATGTGACCTAGCAATGTGCTTAGATGCCAAAAACTGTCTGAAATATATATAAAAAGGAAAATTGAGAACCTTAGGGAGGTTGTTTTGGGACACTGCTGCTGCCCTGCATCAGGATCAGCCTAGCTCTGTTACAAAGGGATGGAGAGATGGTGGGACCTCACGGTGTGACCATGATGTGTCAGGTCCTGCAGGGTCACCCCATGTTCCTCTCCGGTGTGTCCCCATACAGCCCATGTAGAGAACGAGGAGCAGTACAGCGAGGCCCTGGAAAACTTTGGCAACAACCACCTCTCCCAGAACAACCACGAGCTCTCCACCGGCTTCCTAAACCTGGCCGTCTTCACCCGTGAGGTCACTGCACTCTTCAAGAACCTGGTAAGCTATCCCAAATCCACTTGGATTTGGAATCCTCCACCAACCGGTGCAGCTCCCCGTCTTCCAGTTTAGCTGCCCTCCACCACATGCATCCATCCCTACCTCCCACCCTGGGCTCAGGGACACATTCCCAGTGCTCTCAGACCATGTGATACCCCTGTTACTGGATTTATAGCTCCCTCCCAGCTCCCTGGGGCCACTGACACTGGGATCTGATGGGAAGCTGGGGCTGCTATTTTCATTTTTTCCCTTTTTTCTTGCTTTCTGTTTTTTTCTCACATCAATTGCGTCTCTGATCTCGCTTGCCAAGAGTAAATCAAAGCCACGCTGGGCTGCACAGTGCGGCCACGGGGAGCAGGCAGAGGCAGCTGTGAGCCGAGCCAGGAATGGCTCCGGTGGAAAACTCAGCTCCTGAATGGAGCTGAGTCCATGCATGCCCAGCAGCAAAACCCTGGGGGGGTCTCATGTGGCCTCCTCTCTTTTCACCTTCAAATCCCCCCTCTCCAAAGGGTGTTTTTGGCCCCTAGCTCTGCTTAAGGAGGAAATTGATTTCTGCTGCCCTTCCCCCAGCAAGAATTTCAGATTTTTGGCGTCTTCCTCTCCCAGTTACCCCAATCTGGGCCTCCCTGCTCCTCCCCTTCCCCATCCTGGCTGTCATAGCCTGCTGGACTCCCGTGCTCCAGTTGGGCTCTGCAGAACTGTCCTGATGGAGGAGTTGGACCAGTTCTGAGGGTCCCCACCTCCTGGCCCCCATGCTGCTGAGTGAGTGCCAAGACCCTCAACCAGATCCAAAAAGCTGTGTTTCCCCTCCTAGAGTCTCCCTGGAGCTCCCCCATTACCCCTGTTTTGGGGGTGTTCCTGTGCCCTGGGGCTGGGTTTTTTCCCAGATGCTGCAGAGGACCAAAACCCTTTAAAAGAAATCTGGGTGCACTGGGGAGGTCCCATGTGGGTGCTGGAGCTGCTCTCACAGCTCTAAAATGGGGTGCTGCTCCGTGGGGTGCATAGAGGGATGCCAGGACAGCAGTGGGCTCCCATGTTCCCACCACCGACCCCTGCACAACACTGGTAGGGATGGTGGTGGCTGCGTTGCTGTCTCCAAACCCCAGCAAAGGGAGACATTTTGGGAAGCCCCTTTGACATGGGTGGGCTTTTCGTATCACAGGACCATGGAGGGGCTGGTCGTGTTGCTGGGTGCTAGGGACAGGGATGAGGACAGGGATGAGGTGTCGATGTGGGGAGACAGCTTTGTTTTTGGCAGCTGTGGCGCTGATGTGGTTTGTGGGAAGGGCCACATTCGTCAGACATCTTGCAGCCAGCTCCAACAAGCCCCAGCCTGCCCTCTGCCAGGATCCTGGATTCAGCCCCACTTCCAGCCTCTTTAACCCTTCCTGGGGCAGTGATAGAGCTGGGGGGAGGTCCCTGGCACCGAAAAGGACCTGGGGCTCCAGCTCCCTGACTTCCCCCACCGTGGGGTGACCCTATCTCTACCTTCTACAGGTGCAGAACCTGAATAACATTGTGTCCTTCCCCCTGGACAGCCTATTGAAGGGGCAGCTGAAGGATGGCCGCCTGGTGAGTCCTGTCCCCAGGGTCAGTCATTTGGCAACATTCTGCAGAGCGAGACTCGTGGTATGGACTCAGCTCTTGCCTGTGGCCAGGAGAAGGAAAGAGCCAGTACCACGGGCTGGAAGGAAGCAGTGAGGGTTGGGAGTGACAGAAATGAGGGGTGAAGACCTGATAGGGACACCCCTCACCCCCAAGGGGTGCAGCAATGCAGAGCAAAGCTCTCGGCCCCTTCAGTGCCATCGGCTCTTTTGCTTTCCCTGATAGCTGCCCCCGCCTCTTTCTTTTGCCACAGGATTCCAAGAAGCAGATTGAAAAGGCCTGGAAGGATTATGAGACCAAAGTGTAAGGAACACGCTGCCTCTGGCAAAATCTACCTAATCCCACTCTGCACAAAGGTGTTTTGTACTCGAGTTGGTGCCAGTTTGTCATGGGGAGGGTTCTGGTCCAGCTTTTCTCAAAGGGGAAAGGGAGAGGGGCTGGAGAGGGCCTGGAGATGTTTTTCCTGATCCCATCCCCACTATAGCCTCCCGCATGGGACACCCCTCAGCGTGGGGATGTCCCCAACCCACAGCCATCCCATTCTACAGGGGAAAGATGGAGAAGGAGAAGGAGCGAGCCCGCTTGGCTGGGGTCATCCAGGCCGAGCCAGCAGCAGCGGAGGTGGCTGAGGACATGCAGAAGGAGCGGCGGCTCTTCCAGCTCCACATGTGCGAGGTGGGGGCTGTGCCAGGGGGACTGGGGACTGTTCCCCCCCGGGAACTGAGTCCCAAGGGGACATGGGGGACCGCTCTGCTCAAAGCTGTGTAGGGGCATCGGAGCCTGTCCCCGAATTCAACACCAAAACAGCCCCACCTGTGTGCTGTGGGGGACCCTTGTCCGTCGCCATCCCATTGTGTCCCTGCATGGTCCTAGCTCAGGGATCCCCATCCCATCCCCATATTGAGGTCCCTGTGGGATGCAGCTCCAAATGGCACCCGTGGTGCCCCACAATGGTGGCCTGGGGGTTCCTTCCATGTCCCCCCAGCCTCGCTCCTATGCCTTCTTTGGGTGGCATTTGGGTAAAAAGTGAGCTTTTTGGTTAACATCCCTGAGGTTGGCTTTGTGGTTTTCCCCTGTCCTCAAAACTGCTCCTGGCTTCGGTGAGGGGGGTCACGAGTCACCCCAGATCCTTGGCAGTTCTGGGTCCTTGCAGTCCATGCTCAGGAGGGGACATGGAAATAAGTGAAGGACAGAGACTCAATTTCAGAGCCCTGCAGCAAGGAGGAACCCAGGTGTCCTGGCTCCAAACACTCAGCAGCCCCATAAACCTCGAGGGTGACAGAGCAGGGAACAAGTCCCCAGTGGGCTGTCCCAGAGGTTTCCCATGTTCCCTAGGGCCAGATCCTGGTGCCGCCCCATGCCCGCCCAGCAAAGAACGGGGCTTGTGGGGAGGAGGCTGTGCCTGCCTCGGAGCTGGGACCCAGCCAGATGAGTCACTCCCTTGAATAGCTCCACTGTGGGATAAATAACAGCACATGGAGAGGTGGGAGCTGGAGCAGGGCATGTGCACCCGTGTTTCTGCATGTACGAGAGCTGCTGCTGGCCCTGGAAATGGGAGGGCAGTTCTTCTGGCAGGCTGGGGACCATGTGGTGCACATGGGTTTATAGGAAAGTTGGTTTTGCTACTTCCTGGACTGGGAACAGGGTCCTGTTTCACCCCATGGGGTGGTTGTGTCTCCCTGTCGTGGGCCATCTCACACCCTCAGGGCTGTGGGAGCAGTTGGACATGGGCCCAGGGGTGCTGGGAGCATCCCTTTTTTCATGGGTCCCAGCCAGCGCTGGCTGGGACACTCTGCTGCCACTGTCACTGTGGGATGTGGGTGACAGGGCAGGGACATCCCATGGGAGCCGGGCACATGTGGCCTTTTCTAGGTGGGACATGGTTCAGGGGTACGGTCGTGCTCCCTGACATTGACTTGGCATCTCCAGCTTGCATGGAGCAGTTTAATAACCCTCCCCAGCCCAGTGACCCCTCAGAGTGTCCAGAGTGCCTGGGGCATGGGAAGACTCCATTCCAGGAGCTCTGTCCCACCCTAGAAAGCCCCCAGAGCTCAGGGCTGCCTCCCCCTTCCCTCACTCCCCACTTGAAACTATTCCAGCAGCTGGAGAGGAGCTTGCAGGGGGAAAATCTCTTCCCCCTCCTTTTTTTGCTTAGGGTGAGCGAGACTCTGTGTCTTTCCTTCCTTGCCTGCAGCTGATGGATGGGTTTGATGCATAAAGCTGAAATTCCCCATCCCACGGGGCACCTCAGCAGACCTCCGGCGCTGGTGTGCTGCAGGTGCTTGCTTCTTGGAATCTGATTTTTTGGGAATAAAAGGGCCATGTCTTAAAAAACATTTGGCCTTTTTTGTGTTTTTTTTCCTTCACAAGCTGCCTTGGAGTTTTGGTTATTTATTAACTCCAGAAGTAATGAGCAGCAGGAGAAGCATGCTTGGCTGGAAACCCTGGAGGCCTGCCTCAGTCCTTGAACTTTCCAGGTCTTGGAGGACTTCCAGAGCCAGGTTTTTTGAGGGTGGTCCCCAGCGAGCTGCCTTTAAATCCAACATCATGACTCGACTTCTTGAAACCCAGCCAATGTTTTAACCTTCCTCCCCATGCTGGGAAGGGAAACAAGGGCTGGGCAGGCTCTTGCTCTTTCCTCTGAGATATTTTCAACTGGTCCTCGTCTCTGTCACCTAACCAGGTGTCTTCTTCCCCTTCAGTACCTGCTAAAAGCCAGCGAGTCTCAGATGAAGCAGGGACCAGATTTCCTACAGAGCCTCATCAAGTTTTTCCATGCTCAGCACAAGTAGGTGCCACCTCAGTCAAGATGGTTCGTCCCTGGGGCTGGCTGTCACCCTTGGTTGGTCCCATGAGGGTCTGGGGTCTTCTACCCTCATCCCAGATCCATAAAGCTGTTGATGGAGGTACTGGGCAGAGCCCATCACTCTCCAGTCTTCTCTGGGGAGTTAAAATGTGCTCTGTTGGCTTGAGGAGCTGGAAACGTGTCCATGGGGCTGGGGGAGGGACATTGGCTTGAGATATATCTGATGATTTGGTTTCTGGATAGATTTCCAGGGATGAGCTCAGCTGAGCAGCTCTGGCATTAGCCATGGGGCTTGTAATGAGGGTGTTTGGAGCGAGGATCAACATCTCCTTGCCTTTCCCGTTGCTCCGTGAGGCTGGAATACCAGTGTGTGGGAGTCGTCATCTCCTCCAGTTCTCAAGTGGGGAAACTGAGGCAGGTTGAGACAGTCACTCTGGTTAAAAGCGTGTCTTTGACTGGGACTGTGACCCAGGGACCCCCCAGAATGTGGCTTTTGGCAGCACTGCTCCCCAGTGAGTTGAGCTGGGATTGAACAAGAGGCCAATCCTGCATCTCAAACACCCCAAATATTTGGGGTATCCAGAACCCCAGGGGTTGGGCTTGGCCTTTGCTGGGCTCTCTCCAGATCCCCGTAGCCAGGGAGCCACAAAGCAAGCGCAGCTTTCCAGGGAGGGGATCGCCATGATCTCCTGCCACATTTTCTCTAAAAACCCTCTTTTTTCCTCCATTCTCCCCATCTGCATCTTAATCACCCTCAACAAACACCCAGTTTCTTCCAAGACGGCTGGAAGGCTGCCCAGAACCTCTACCCCTTCATTGAGAAGCTCGCTGTGTCCCTCCACGCGGTAAGGCCTTCACACTGCCATCCAATGCCCCTCAGACATGTCTCCCAGGATGCCACCCCCCTGTCCCCGTGCCAGCCCCTGAGAACACCTGCGCTCAGCGCAGCGGTGAGGCCAGCTGCTCCCTTTCCAGCTCCACCAAGCACAGGAGGAGGAGGTGAAGCAGCTCACGCAGACCCGCGATTCCCTCCGCAACATCCTGCAGCTGGAGAACAAGGAGGTGAGACCCCCAGGATGGGCAGGGGAGAGCTGAGAAGGAGCATCGGAAGGTTGCTGGGTCCCCTAGGGTTAGTTTGGGGATGGGAAGCAGAAGGGAGAAGGTAGCTGGATGAACCTCTCCGGGGACCTGGAGACGTTTGGATGCTGGGAGGGCATGGGGGTGTCTGGCATCCTGCTGGGCACTCTGCACCCACGTAAGGACAAGGTCGCTTGGGGCAGCAACCGCCTCTGAGCCTCTCACTTTGCTTTTTAATTGTCTTTTTTCAGGAAAACTTGAGCAGGAAGAACTCTGGCAGTGGCTACAGTATCCACCAGCACCAAGGCAACAAGCAGTACGGGACGGAGAAGTCAGGATTCCTGTACAAGAAGAGCGATGGGTGAGGATGAGTGTTATCCCGGAGAGCTCCCAGCTTCATCCCGATGTTGTCAATGCTCATGGGAGGCCCCAGAGCTGGAATCCAGCTTACAGGACATTTAGTGCTCTGTGAGTTAGAGAAAGCAAAACCCCACGTCCAGAACACTGTGAGGCCTCTGCTGAGGGCTGCCGTGGCTGGTTTGGGATGTGGATGTGGGTGATTGCAGCTGTGCAATCCTCACTCCTCCTCTTCCTCCTTCTCAGGATCCGCAAAGTGTGGCAGAAGAGGAAGTGCGGTGTGAAGTATGGCTGCCTGACCATCTCCCACAGCACGGTGGGGAGCGTGGGGGCTGCAGCCCTGACCCTTCTTTGTGCACCCTTTGGGACTTGGTGTCTACTGGATTTAAGTTTAGTTTTGCCCAAACTGGTCACAAATCTGCCTGGCTTAAAATTCAATACAGGACGGGACTGGACGGTCTAAAGAAGGTCCCCTGTGTCTGACAGGGGTCCAAAGGAGGTCCCCTATGTCTGATGGGGGTCCATGGGAGAGGAGGGTGGGCTTGGTTGGGGCAGCGAGATGGACAGTGAGGGTCCAGACAAGCCCAAAGGGGATGGGGCTGGTTGGGAGGGAAGGGCTGCCCCCTGGTGTTGGAGGCTGGAAACTGCATCAGGGACAGAGGGACATCTTGGATCCATGTTCCCCTGCAAAGGGTTCCTCTTCTTCTAAAATGGGTCAGACAGGGGCTGATTTGCATGGTTATCCCAAGAGAAACCATCTGTGGTGGTGGCTGTACCACCCCAGTTGCCACTGGAGATGGTGATGCCCATCCCATCCCTTCCTGGTCCTTTAACCCACCTCGGTCCTCTCACCCTGCAGATAAACCGTCCCCCCGTGAAGCTGAACCTCCTCACCTGCCAGGTGCGGCCCCATGCCGAGGAGAAGAAATGCTTTGACCTGGTGACACGTGAGTGCCTGGGGTGAGGTGCTGTGGCTGGGGTGGGCTGTTTGACCTGGAGGTGGATGCTGTGGTGGGACCTCTCCCTTTTTGGAGTGGGTTTTCCCTGTGAAACACCTTGGCACCCTCTTTAAAGGCTTTTAATCTGCCTCTGGGTGTCTTCCTGGCTGTCTTTACAGATGAAGGACCTATCTCTCCAAGGAGATCTAGAAAGCTGAAACAAAAAGAGCTTGTGACAGGGCTCAGGTGATGGAAGAGTGATGTGCGGTGATTTAATTTGTAATTAAGCAGCTCCTTTGAAGGGATTTCAGCTGATTCCTGCTGTCCTGGGCATCCCTAGGTCGTAGAATCCTACAGTGGTTTAGATTGGAAGCAACCTTAAAGATTGTCTTGTTCCACCTCCCCCACCTTGGGCAGGGACACCTTCCACTAGACCAGATTGCTCCAAGCCCTGTCCAAGCTGGCCTTGGAACAATTCAAGGGATGTCGCAGACACAGCTTCTTCCCTTTCACCTTCTCTCCCCTCTCCCCATCCCTGCAGACAACAGGACGTATCACTTCCAAGCGGAGGATGAGCAGGAGTGTGTTGTGTAAGTGCCACAGCCCATCCCTCCTCCTTGACATGCCAGATGCTGCTCTGTCTTCCCCATCCTCCTCTTCCTCTTCCCTCCTGCCCAGGTGGGTCTCAGTGCTGCAGAACAGCAAGGATGAAGCCCTGAGCAATGCCTTCAAGGGGGATGGGGGCGGTGGCGGGGCGGCGGCAGGCACCGGGGTGGACGGCGGTGTGCAGGAGCTCACCAAGTTGGTCATCAGTGAGGTGAAGAATATGCCAGGAAACAAGCAGTGTTGTGACTGTGGCGCCCCAGGTACATCAGGGCCTGGGGTGTCCGCCTGCTCTGGGTGTGGGTCAGCTGTCATGGGGGTCACAGCATCTTGGGAGGCTGGGTGTGATGCTGAGGCCTGCATTGCTCCCACTGCAGATCCCACATGGCTCTCTACCAACCTTGGCATCCTGACGTGCATCGAGTGCTCTGGTATCCATCGGGAGCTGGGTGTGCATTATTCCCGTATCCAGTCCCTCACTCTGGATGTTCTCAGCACCTCCGAGCTGCTGGTAAGCTGCTCCCTGGGTCTGGAGGTCTCCTGGCCCCTGGGAATCACCCTCTGTGTCTCCCAAACCTCCTGGGACACAGGGTTCATCCCTTCTCCTCCATCCCACCTGTCCCCAGTTTGCTCCAGGGCTTGCAAACTCGCCTGTTTCCCCAGTGCAGTGATCTGGGCAAGGGGGGCTCTGCAAAGCCATTTGCTGAGCAGGGGGCTGCTGGCAGCTCCCCAGGATTTTCTCCCTCCTAAAAGAGATTTCCCTTGCCATAAGAGAGCATCACCCTGGCAGAGATGCTGCTCTGGGAAAGTCCTGGGTGGATCCAGTGGATTCCTTCCTTCTGGGATGGGATCTGGCTGGAGCAGGGTGAGTGTGGCCAGGAGGGCTAGTGTTCCTCTGTTCTCCTTTCTCCCTAGTTGGCTGTTAGCATCGGGAACACTCGCTTCAATGAGATCATGGAGGCCACGCTACCCACACAGGACTGTCCCAAGCCCTCGGCCAGCAGTGATATGTGAGTCAGGGACTTGGGTGTGCTGGGAAGAAGAGGAGGAGGAGGAGGAGTAGGAGTGCATGGTGTGGGCCCTGTCCTTGTCCCCATGCTGCCGCTGCCCATAGGCTCTAAGACAGTCCTGGGATGAGGGATCCTGGTGTCACTGCTGGATTGTGATGGGGATCTGCACCTCTTTGGAGGTTTACCCTTGATCCTGAGGCTTGAGGAGGAGGCAGGAGCACAGGGCTCCACCCTCCAGCTCCATGCCCATCCAAGCCCCGCTTCCGGCAGGGCTGCGCGCAAGGAATACATCATGGCCAAGTACATGGAGCGACGCTACGTGCAGAAAAGTGGCCGGGACAACCCCCACAGCCTCTGGGAAGCCATTCGAGCCCGTGACCTCCTGGCCCTTCTCCAGGCCTTTGCTGAGGGGCATGACCTGACCAAGCCCCTGGTCAGCCCTGAGGGTCAGGTGAGCCCTGCACTTGACAGGGAATGGATTTTCCCTCTCGGGTTGCCTGTGCTCAGGGTTGTCCTGGGCTTTGGGCAGGGGTGTGCTGGTGGGAAGATGAGCATCCTCAGGTCCAGCTTTCTTCTCTCCTACTCGTAGGAGATGAAGCATTGTTGAGGCCAGCTCTCCTCTCCCTTCCATATCTTGGGAGATGAAGCATCCTTGGGTTCAGCTCTCCTTTCCCTTCCATCTTGCGGGAGATGAGCATACGTGTGTCCAGCACTCCTTTTCCCTCCATTCGGGGGGGAAGATGAGCATTCTTGGATCCAGTACTTCTTTTCCCTTCATCCTGAGGAAGATGAGCATTCTCAGAGTTATCTCTCCCTCCCACCTCTTGGCAGGATGCAGGCGAGCTGGCACTGCACATGGCCGTGCGCCATGCCGACAGATCATCCCTTCCTTTGGTGGACTTCATCATCCAGAATGGGTGCGTCCCCAAGTGCACCCAGTGTTCCCTGCCCCTCTCCCTCACAGGAGGAATGTACAGGATGCCTGTGTGTTCTCGAGCCTTGACTTTCCTGCTGTTGGCCCTGCACAGGGGAACACTGGACCGGGCGACGCAGGACGGGAACACGGCCTTGCACTATGGTGCACTCTACAACCAGCCCAACTGCCTCAAGCTGCTCCTGAAGGGCAAAGCTGCCTTCACCATAGGTATGAGGTTGGGATGGGGGTTTTGGGGTTCTTTGGTGGGAGTGGTAAGGCTGAAACCTGGATTTGTCCCCCTTTTGTCCCTTGGGCAGTGAACACGGCAGGCGAGACAGCTCTGGATGTGGCGAGGAGGCTGAAGCACAGCGAGTGTGAGGAGCTGGTAGGTGGGATGGAGGAATGGGGGAGAAACTCAGTGTGGGGAGAGGGGACCAAAGCACCTGAGGAGGCCTGACATGAAAGTGGGGAGCTTCTGGGATGTGTCCGTCCAGTGCCCTATGGGCTGCCCCATCCTGAGATCCCCCTGACCTGCCCCATCCCTCTGGCAGCTGGAGCAGGCGCAAGCAGGGAAGCTCTCCTTGCAAATCCATGTGGACTATGACTGGGAGCCCCCATCAGAGTACCCCTATGACAGCGAGGATGAGCTGGAGGAGAAGGTACCTGTGGGATGGTGGTGGGGGGGCCTCCACATCCCCAGTGAGGGGGCTGGGGGGGTGCAGACTCTTTTGGGGAGCTAGTGGCAGTGAGACATCCCTGGAGCTGTGTGTATACCCCCAGGTGAGCCCCCTCCAGCGCTCCTTCAAGGGCACGTCACCACTGGCCACCAGCCCGCTGCCCGCCTGCCCCCAGACCCGCTGGAGCTGCATGGGGATGGACATCACCAACAAGACCTACGAGAGCATCCTGGTGCCCTCACGCCCTGCACCCCGCCGGGCCCACAGCGAGGAGATCCCCCCACCGTTGCCCCTCAAAAACCCTACGCGGGGCAGCTCTCGCCCCAAACCCTGCCATAGTCCCACCGGTGAGTCGAAGTGGGGGGTCATCATGGCGGGGCTGTGCCTTCCGCCAGAGACCAAGTTTACTGTCCCCATTGCGTGTGTTCCCCCAGAACGCCCTGAACTGCCCCGGCAGGCATCGGAGCCCCACTTCTCTGGGGCAGCAGAGGCACTGGCAGCACGCAGCCTGCCTTGTACCAGCAGCACGGGTGCCCTGGATGGCACGCCCAGCACCCGCAGCCCCACTGAGAGCCAGCGGGCAGTGTACTGGGAGACCCGCTCCGAGACGGACACTAGCAGCAGTCGGCGGGGGCCAGAGCTGAGTCCCCCACCTGGGCAGCCCCTGCCAGGCAACATGGCCCCTGACATCCCCCCTGTCAAGTTCAGGTAGGGGCCCTGCTCCAGACTGGGGTTGCACTTGGTGTTGGGGAGTCATTGCATGGTGCTGGTTGCACCACTGGTTGCTGGTTGAGTTGGCTTCAACCCCTGCCACCCCCAGGGGCGTGGGGAATCCCTGTGGAGCAAAGGGGTCCCCACCCTCTGGGGTCTCCAAAGAAGTTGATGGTGACCCTGGGATGCAGGAGGAGACAAGGGCAGCTGTGGGGATGCTGGGTTGTCCTTGGAGACAATGACGCAGATTATTTGGGAGGACACCAAGATCCTTTGCAAGTTATCATACATATTTTTTCTCTCTTGGGAAAATGTGGTGGGATGGGCTCATTTGAGGGAGTTTGGGTGCTGGGGACCCTTTCCATCAGCATCCAGGGGGCCGTGGGTGGGATCCAGGTCCCATGGAGGAAGCCCTGACCCCCCTGAGACCTTGCAGGAAGGAGGACAGGGAAGGCACCAGCAGAGGGGGGTGACACTGTTCCCGATGTCACCCACAGCTCAGAGAGCACCCGCTCGTACCGGCGCATCAGTGGCATGGTGGGCAAAGTGGGGTCGGCCGGGTCCCCCCAGAGCGCTGGTGGCCCCGAGGACCCCGCTCTCAGCAAGGTGCCCCCTGTGCCCATGCCCAGGAGATTTGCTCCGGTAGGTGCAAATCCTCCTCTCTGCATCCCCAAGCATCCCAGCTCCTCTTATCCTGGGGTGGCAGATGGAATGATCAGGGGGTCGTATCCCTGTTGCTGCCTTTTGGGTGGCCTCGGGGGGGTCTGTCACCCCCCTTTCATCCCATTTCAGGCCAAGGGGAGGCAGAAGCGGGTGAAAGCAGTGGCTGACTGCAAGGGGGACAAGGCGCGAGAGCTGACCTTCTCCAAGGGGGAGGTCATCGTGGTGACACGGGAGGAGGATGAGCAGATCTGGGTGAGTCACCAGGGCACGGACAGGTGCTAGGATCCAAATCTTGGTCCTTTCCCCCCTCCAGTTCTCTTCTGAAGGAGGCTGAGTTTTTCTGAGGGGGCATGGATGGAGGACTCTTGCCCCATGTGTGCATGGAGGAGGGCTGGGAGGGCTCCACTGATGTGTCACCACAGCTTCGCCTCTCTAAATCCCTGTTGGAATTGGGCAGAGGAGAAGTTTTGGGGCTGATATCTCAAGAAAAGACTCCCACCCCCCTGAACCCTCTTTCTGCACCCCCAGGTCGGCTTCATCGAGGGCGATGGCTCCCGCACCGGAGTCTTCCCTGCCAGCTTCGTCCACCTCTTGCAAGACTGACCGGGTGGGAGTGGCCCATTTGTCACTGTCCCCTTGGCTGGGACTAGAGGCAGCTCCCTGCTGGGGGCTTGGTAGAGCCAGGCCACAAGGGACACGTGCCCAGGATCCTGGCATGGGACCACTGCCCTTCAAGGGGGCCCAGAGACCCCCTGCAATGGGAAAGCCGTCCATGGATGGTGGCGGTGGGGAGCTGAGGGGCAGAGAATGGACATGCTCGCTGCGCTGGGGGGCTGAGGTTTCTGTGCCAGCCCCTGCTCCTGCTGCTCTTCTGTCCTTCCTGTGGGCTCTGCCCATCCCTTGGGTTTTCTTCTTCCTTCTCTGCAAGGAACTGGGGATGGGGGAGCTGCATTTGGTGTCCCTCACCATCTGCCAGGTAGTCATGAAGCCTCCTCCTCATCCTGGGGGCAGCCATGGACCCCCAGCCTCCTTCTGTACCCCAACTGTGAAGCCTTTGGGATGGGCAAGAAATAGGAGAGGGATTTGTTTTTTGTGTCCATCCCCCACCCCGGGTTCCGGGAGCTGCCCGGACTGATGGGGCTCGGGGATGTTCCAAAGCTTCTCCAAAACTGGTAGCGAAATGCCGTTCCCTGATTTGGAGGGGGGTGGATGTTTCAGGTGGTACCACAGAGCCCCTGCCCCATGTCCCTCATCTGGGGTGGGTGCTGGATCACTGCCCCAGCACTGGGGGGGGCTCTCAGAGGGGCTTTTGCAGCTTTTTCTAGGACCAGCATACCCCTGTGCCAGTGTCCTTTGGGAGCCGCCTGCCTCCATACCCCCTCAATTTACCCTTCTCATTTCTGTGTCAAATGTTTCATCTCAAAAAAGTCTTTTTTAAAATGTTTTCTGTCTCTGAATTCTAATAAACCATCTTTTTTTTAAGCATCTGGGAGTGTGTGGGGAGCAGAGCCCCTGCCCTGGCAGTCCCCAGCATGGTGATGCTGCTGCTGTGTCCCCAAGGCTCCCAGTCACTGACATCTGTGATCACCCTTGGGACAGCCATGTGGGGATGGGCTGGGCTGGGACATGGGCACCTTCCCAGTGTGCTGGGATGGATCCCGAGCAGGATGCTCGTCCTACAGCCACCCCTTTTGTGTGCTGGAGCAGGGACAAGCAAGGATGGCAAGGTTGTTGTCACCTACACATCCCAATGGCCTGTGCCCCATATTGCTGCCCGTCCAGCCAGGCCTGCGGGGCTCCTGGCTCCCACCCTAGGCAGGCACACCATCAGCCAGCAAGGCTCTGCTGCACTTCAAAGACTGCGGGACATGTTGGCGTGTCATTTGTCATGGCACAATCGTGGAATGTTAGAAGGGGCTTTAAAGATCATTCCTTCCATCCCCTGCCATAGGGGGGACACCTTCCACTAGACCAGGTTGCTCCAAGCCTGTCCAACCTGGCCTTGGACATTTCCAGGGATGAGGTATTCTCAGTACCAAAGTACTCCAATATAAGAACTATTCCTGTATACTGGAATTCCACGTATGTTGGAACATTCCAATACATGGAGTATAAAGATTACTCCCCCAGGGATCTTGCTGCTGCAGGACACCACCTTTGGGAAGAACAGAGCTTGCGCCACACTGCACTGTACTCGTGCCCCTCAGGATTCCCTGTCTAAGCCATCCCGCTGGCAAAGCCCCATCCCGGGCCCTTTCCCTCGGCACCCCGGGCTCCCCGTGGCTGCCACAGCCGCGCGTCCCGGAGCGCCCCGGAGCGCCCCGACGCGCACCTCCCCCGCTCCTGCAATCGTGGCTCTCGGCTATATTTAGCCCTCCCCCGTGCTATTTCTCTTTCCTGGCAGGAGTTTATAACTGGCCGGGACAGCCCCACCTCCTTTCTGCTTTCTCTCCCTTCCCTTCCCTTTCCCCCTTTTCCCCTCCTCTCTGCTCCCTCCCACCCGGCTGCCCAGGACCCCCCATGCCAGCAGTGCCCAGCTGTGCCAGCAGTCACCGTCCTGCTCCACTGGAGGCCCCGGCATGGGGCCCGCTGAGGAGCTGGTCCGGATTGCCAAGAAATTGGATAAGATGGTGGCCAGGAAGAGCACGGTAAGGTGGCCGAGCTCCTCGGGGCGTGTGCATATTTACACACGTATGTATTTGCACGTGTGCATATTTACACACATGCTCATTTACACACGTGCTTATTTGCATGCATGTTTGAATGCTGCGTGGCTTTGGAAACGGGGGGGTTGCTCTTTACACCCCTCATGTTGTCCCTGGAGGGGCTGAGTGGGTTTAAGGGGTGCTGCCTATGTCACCCAAGCCCAGCCTCAGGACATCGTAGTCAGCACCCAGGGGATTTAATTTTGCCTCTAATTTGGGGCTGTCCTGCACCCCGTTGCTCCCAGTCATTGGGATTTGGAGGTCGGGGGGGGTTGTCCCATGGGTGGCAGCTCTAGACACCGCTTGGCAGTGCCGGACTGTGGGCAACAGGTGTTTGGCCCCCGGCCTGTCCACCAACACCCGATCAGTGCCAGGGCCAGAGGCTCGTATACAAGCAAGGAAAAGCTCTGGGGTGGGAGACATAACACCCCCAACGCCCCCAGCACAGCCCTGCCTGTTGCACAAGTGTGCAAAGGGAGGGGAGGGCATCAGTTGCTGTTTCCTGGGTGGTTTTGGTGGTTGTGTGCTGGGGGAAGCTGGGATCCAGCCCTGCCACCCTTGTGCCAAGTAAGAATCCGTCCAGGGATCCTGGTGAGCCAGTTATGTGTGCCAAGCCCAGCCCTCAGAGTTAATATTTGACCGTTTCCACCGGCCTTTGCCCCGACAAGGTGCAGGCTCCTGGCTGGGGGGCAGCACTGCTGTCTCCCTGGATCTGGTGGCTTTTTGGGGTGCCAGTGCTTGGTATCAAACCAGATCCCATGGCTCTGCTTGCTGCCAGGAATTACCCAGGGGTCAAGGGACAGGGGTGCTCCATACCTCTCCTGCTGCTCTTCGGGATGGGACGGAGCCAGGGTCCAGCTACAGCACAGGAATGTCCCTGCACCCATCAAACTGGGGGGGGGTCTGATCCAGCCCCTCATGGTGGGAGTCCATGGAGCTGGGTCTCAGCAGGGGGGTATACCTGGGAGCTGGTGTTTGCTGCTGAGGCTCTAAAAATACCAAGGACGAGGAGGAGGAAGAGAGGGAGGAGGAGGAAGGCTCTATGCTGGACTATCTTTAACCCAGCTGCCACTGCAGGGTGTCAGGATGAAATCTCGGGGCTTGTGTCCCATGGACCTTCACACCCTTGGGTGGAGGGCACTGGGGCGTCCCCCAGCTGTCCCTAACTCCCACCAGCCCAGATTTTTCTTGTGGGTGGGGTTTTCCCAAGTTTTAAGAAAAGCTCCTGCTACCCAGCTGGCGATGTGACCTGGTGCTGGGATGGTCCAGCAGGATTTGGGTGTGGGACTTTTCTATCGGTATGTTAACACAGAGGGTCAGGCATTCCCAGGGAGCAGCCCAGGGCTGCTTTGGGTTCTCCTGTCATGCCCTTCCTGGTGCTGTCTGATGCCTCCTCAAGGGCTCCCGTGGCTTCTCCCTGCTGCAGGAAGGGGCGCTGGATCTGCTCAAATCCCTCACTGGCTACACCATGACCATCCAGCTGCTCCAGGTGAGGGGGTTTGGGTGGGGAGACACCACATGGGGTAGCTCATCCTGTGCCCCGTGCCAGCCAGTACATCACTAAGGATGTGTCCCTGGTGCGTGTACCCAGACCACACGGATCGGAGTGGCTGTGAACTCGGTGCGGAAACACTGCTCAGATGAAGAGGTGGTGGCCTCAGCAAAAATCCTCATCAAAAACTGGAAACGGCTTCTGGGTGAGTGATGCCGGGGGGAGGCAAGAACCCCCAAAAGCCTCAATCCTCCCTGGGCCATCCCCACCCCTCAAGCCCCGATGCTTTCTGGGGAGATAGAGTGGGATCAGTCCAGAGCTGGGATGTGCAGGCTCCCATAGCCTGTAACCCAGATACATGGATTTGGATTTTCCAAGGGCTTGTTTTCACTCTGGGATAGAGTGGTGTGAATCAGTGTGTGCCCCACCAAGGGCTGAACATCTCCACAATCATTCCCCACCCCAGGATGCAGCTCTGCAGGTGCCCTGTGCTGGTTTGGGCTGTGACTGTGACACCCAAATCCTTCCCCCAGAGTCTACCACCACAAAGAAGGAGAAGGACACAGATGGAGACAAGGAGAAGAAGAAGGGGCTGGATGTTTCCAGCTGCCCCAGTGAAGGGTTGAAGCATGGCAAGAATACGGCTGAGAAGCACAGGGAGAAGCACAAGGAGAGGTGAGGGCTCCTGCCTGCTGTCGGGTGTCACCAGGCCAATATGAGACCAACCTCTGCTTGGTCCTTAAGAGTTTATCCGTCTCTGCCTACCCATGGATACTGGCAGCACCTCTGGAGACCAAACTGCCTCTGGGACAGCACCAGGGCAGTTTCTGGAGGAGGGAGAAGTGGCAATTTTTTATTTTCTCTTCTGTAAAGCTAATTGTTCCTTGGATGAGGTCAGTTTGGACAGTGCTCATCTGACCCCTGCTCTCTCTGTCCCTAGGAAGCTCAGCAAGTCTGACTCTCATGCCACCACCACCCAGGGCCACTCTGCCAATTCCAACCCGGAGAGGTACCTGCCAAAGGATGCCCTGACCTTCACGCCAGGCTCTGCCAGGCACTGCCAGCCCAGGGGAGGCTTTGCTAGCAGCCTGGGGGTGGTGGGCTCGGGGATGGGGGATGCAGGTGGTCAGGCTCCAGCTCACAAGTTGCCAGAGTACGCTGGGGTTGCTGAGAGCTTATCTCCCTTCCTTTGGGCCTCTGCGGTGAAGAGAGTCCAGTGACGGTCGGAGCCCCATTGCGTCCTCCAAGAAATCACCTCTGGATGGCAAGAAAGAGAGGTGGGTGGTGGGCTGGGTGAAGATGGGAGAGGCCAGACCCCAGCCCCTCACTGGGCTGTGGTTGGGGGTGTGGACCCACCGCTTGGTCCCAATTACTGCCCTCTGACATGGGGCTTGTCCTGCCAGGAGAGCCTCTGCTGACTCCAGGTCCTCAACTGTCTCCTCCTCTTCCTCCCCACAGAAGAGACTGTCAGGGGAGAGGTAAGGAGAGGGTGTCCCTAGGCAGCCTGGGGATGCTTTTAGGGTCCCCCTTGGGGATGCCCTGACCATGGAGGGGGTGAGAAGAAGTGGCCGGGAGCCCTGATCCTGCCACAGCACTGGGATATTCCCTGGAAGAAGCAAATCCTCCCCTGGGGAGATTCCTGTTGGCTTCCAAGCGCTCTCATCGATGTGCTGGTGCCTGAGGTCCTGCCACCAGTCCCTGCCCCCTGTCCTGCCTGCCCTGTCTCTGGTGTCATCCCCACTGTCCCGTTCTGTGCCACTCCCAGGAGAGCCTCTGTGGGCACCAGCCTCTCTCCAGCTCCCACCGGCTGCCAGAGAAACTCCAGTGACAGCAAGGAGGAAAGGTAGGAGAGAGGAGGAAAGGTAGGAGAGACCCACTCCACTTCCAAGGGACCCTGGCAGGTCTCTGCAGCTGTGCCAGGACCCTATCACCTGCCTGTCCCCCTCCCTGTGCCCCTGCAGAGCCAACAGCAGCAAGGCCAAACCCGAGATGCCGCGAACCCCCACGAGCCCCTCCTTCTCTCCCAGCCCCTGCTTCCTGGCCCCCTGCTATCTCACGGGGGACTCGGTGCGGGACAAGTGCATCGAGATGCTGACAGCTGCACTCCGCGTGGATGGTGAGCAGTTCTGGGGGTGCTGGACCCCAGACTGGGCTGTTTCTCCTGTGGGACAGTCCTAATAGGAGCATTCAGCCCCAAAAGGAAAGAAAAGGAGGTTGGTAGGGTTTCTGATAAGGGGGTTGGACATGAGAATGCATCTTTGTAAGGTTCAGGATGGCTAAAAATAGGTATTTTAGAGATGGAGTGTCTGGGGCAAGTACAGGGGGAGAGGTGAGATTTTTTGGGGAAGGTACAGTGAGACCTGGCTGGCTTCACACCTGAAAGTCACCCCTTAACCTCTCTACCCTTTAGATGACTACAAGGAGTTCAGTGTCAACTGTGAGAAGATGGCATCGGAGATTGAAGACCATATCCTTTGGGGGGCTAGGGGTGCCCAGGCTTCATCTGCTGGCGGGGGGGGGCGTATGTGGGCTCAAGAGTGGTGCTGGGGACAGGACAGAGGGTGACAGGGACAAGGACAGAAGGTGACAGGCTCTGCTGTGCTCGTTGCCTGCAGAGGGAGCCCAGACCACAGTTAGAAGATGCTGAGGCTGAGGCTGAAGCTGATGCTGAGCAAAGCATCCCCTGTGCACCTGCCTTCATGTGGGGGTCTGTGTGTCCCCCCAGCCCCCTCTGGTCAGGGACCTACCTTCATCCCTGGGGAAATAAATCCAAACCCAGCCAAAGATTTTTCCTTGAGCCTGCTGTGGGTGCCTGTGTCTCCTGCCAGACCCAGTCTGTCACAATGTCCAGGCTGTGCCATGCTGGCAGGGATAGAGCCACCTCTGCCCACCCCCAGCTCAAGGCTTGAGGTTCTCCTGGCAGCCCCCTGAGACTGGAACCAACCCCAGGGTGATTCCCCTCCTGGGTGCACTTTTTGGTGCATCCCAAACTCTGTGCCCAAAGCTGCTACATCAACCTGTCCATATCCATGTTCTTTGGGAGGAGGGAGTAGACCGAGCCCTCTGCACCATGAATTTTTGTCCCAGCACAGGGCTTGGTGATAGTCCCTGAGCCCCACAGCCTCGCCTGGATGTTAGACATTCCAAAGCAATGCAAAGTCATTTTCCTCCCCTGCAGCTGTGCTTCATCCTCCTAAAGCCAAGGATGGGGACACTTCCCACAGGGAGGAAAGCCCCACTGAGATCAGCCATCTCCATGTGACCATTGGCCCTGGTGACAGCACCACCCAAGCTGGCATCTCCCCACCTTGCCCCCTTGATTCCTTGACAGACCCCACATATCTTCCAGGAGCTGAAGAGCACAGACATGAAGTATCGCAACCGGGTGCGGAGCAGGATCAGCAACCTGAAGGACCCCAAGAACCCTGGTCTGCGGAGGAACGTGCTGTGCGGGGCCATCGAGCCCGGCCTCATCGCCCGCATGACTGCCGAGGTGGGCAGTGGGGTGCATGGGGCTGGTGACTGTGGATCTCATCCATGCTGCCTCCGTGGTGCCCAAGTGCTGGGATTAATCCTGATTTGAGAGAGGGTGGGGAAGGTGTTGGACTGTGGTACTTGGCTGTGAGCAGAGCCATGGCCACACTGACCCATCCGGGCCAATGCCGGTGGCAGGAGATGGCCAGTGATGAGCTGAAGAAGCTGCGGAACGCCATGACCCAGGAGGCCATCCGGGAGCACCAGATGGCCAAGACAGGCGGCACCGTCACTGACCTCTTCCAGTGCGGCAAGTGCAAGAAGAAGAACTGCACGTACAACCAGGTCAGACCTGGTCCCCAGGGGACCCTGGTTTGGGACACACCAGAAGGGTCTCTGCTGACCCAGTGCTGCTCCACCCCAGGTACAGACACGCAGCGCCGACGAGCCCATGACAACATTCGTGCTGTGCAACGAGTGTGGGAACCGCTGGAAGGTCTGTAACCATCTGGGGAGGGGCTCTGGGCAACCCAACCCTTTCCTAGCCTTTGGGGGTGGCAGAGCCCCCTGATGTCGTGCTTTGGGGGCTGGGTGAGGGCTCACCACCTGCCTTGGGCTCTGCTTCTCCTGCAGTTCTGCTGATGCCGCTGGCAATTGGGCTGGAGGGAACGTGGTGCAAGAGAAGATGCTGTGACACCAGATTGGGCAGCTGGGGTGGGGAGGAGGGTGGCAGGGTGGTACCAGTCCCTAAACCCCAGCTCTTTGTTCCCTTGCATTGGGCTCCCTTGAACATCGTGGGGAGCTGGCCTCCTGCAAAGTCATATTGGCTCGAGAAGGTCCGTGTGAATTCAATGGTTCTTCCCTGCAAATACCTGCCCTTTGATTGGGGTGTGCTGGGATCCCACTGGGAAAAGACTCATTCCTGGATAGGGAGACTGGTACAACCTGGGCAGCATGTCCTTCCCTGGGAGAAATCTGGACTTGGATGATTTGGGGGCAGGAGAGACATTGCCCCATGGACGTGGGGCTGTGCCTGGGAGCTGAGGGTGGGAGAGGGCCAGGTTTTAACCCAAACACCTTCTTCCTCACCTAAGTGCACACAGAGAGAGGACATGGAGGGGACAGGATGGCTGCAGTGTGTCCAGATGCTGTAGGGATGCCACTGTGTCCCTCTGCTCTGTGACAAATAGACCATCCATCCTGACTTGAAGGCACCGTGTCCCAGGAAAAAAGGAAGGATGGCAGGGAGAGGAGTGAGGGAAAACCGCTCCAGCCAGAGTAATAAAGGTGTGAACTATCTCTGCAGCACAGACTGTTTCCTAAGATGGGTCTGGGACCTCTGTCTCAAGTTTATAGCTCCCCAGTTTGAGCCTCAAGGTCCTCCAAGATCCCTCACCGAATTCCAACACACGTTTCAGATCCACCAGCCCCAGTTTAGAATATAACCATGGCTTGATGCTCATCCATCACATGACTGGTGATTAAAGACCTTTAATTAAGGCTGGAGCAGCTCCCTGGCTTGGTCTGGATGCTGCAGGCTGCCCCGTGGCAGGGCAGAACTTCCATCAACAGCTGGAAGGGTTTTCCAGGGACAAGGCATCAGGGACCAGCTGAGAGACATCCCTTTGGCTACAGGAGTTCTGGGATGGAGCCTTGTGGCACAAAGCCCATCCCTTGTTACCACCAGCCTCTTCCAGTGGCAGTGAGGTGTGATGGAGACACAGGAAGATCATGGTGACCATGGATGGGGATGAGGGTGCTGCTCCCATGCCTGCGTGAGCCAAAGGGTGAGAGCAGAGGAGGATGGTGAAGCTGTTAATTAACCCATCCATTAATGTTTTAGTCTTGGGCTAAGGTGTGAATTTTTTCACAGGGAGTTTGCAGCCAGACTTGGGTGCTAAACCCTCCATGTTTGGGGTCCTTGCCACCCCTGAGCCCCTTGAGAGAGCTCTCTGGGCTGTGGTGCTCGTTAGCACGCTGAAGTGATTAATGAGCCTCCAAGGCAATTATTTATGCTTGTGACAGTGCGTGTGGCTGCAATTAAGGAATATAGTGGATTGTAGGGGATGAATAAAACATCAGTGTGACCTTGAGCTGTGAGGGGAGCGCAGCAAGGGCAGGACTGGGGCTCCCGGCTGTCCCCCAGGGTGCCTCAGGGCATGTTTGCCTGGGCCAAGGTTGAACCAGGGGGATTTGGACCTATATTTTTTTGCAGTCCAGTCTAATAAAGGTGTTTAAGTGAAACCAGAGGGATCCGGACTCCAAACGTGTTATGATGGATTTCTTGGCATCCCTCTGTGTCCTTCTCTTCCCCTGTGGACATGTCCCCAGGGAAAATGTCACCCTGTGCCCCCTCCCCAGGTTCCCTGGGAAATCCCAGAGGAGGAAAGGGAGAGGCCAACTGGAGAGCTGGGAGAGCAGGGGCTCCACCGACATCCATGCCAGGATGCCCCCCCACACACACCCAGGGAGAGCTTTTCAACTTGCCTGGGCTGGAGGAGCTCATGGTCCTGAGGAATGCTCCAGCCTCTGAGGGGATGCAGTGTGTCCCCCTCCAGCACAGTGGGTGCCACTGGGGCAGGGGACAGTGAGGGGCTCTCTGGTATGCATCTCTTTACAGGCTCCGTTCCCCAGGCTGAGCCTCTGACCTGCTCCACAGGAAGGGCAGAGACACGTGTCT
>VZTH01009015.1:98771-112716 GCA_013397815.1 Aleadryas rufinucha | reverse complement strand
CTCCTCCCCAAATTATGATCCCCCTTCCCCTCCACATCCCCCAGCCTGGCGATGAAGAGGAGCAGGGAAGATCCCTGGCGGCTGCCCATCCTGCCAGCACTCAGCTCTCTCTTGAACTTTGGGGAAGTGGGCACTTCAGTTCTCATTTCTCATCAGTGCTGGAGAGGTGGAACCATGGCTGCGCCAGCAGATGCTAATACTGGTCCTGCCTGCTTTCTGCAGGCAGAAGGTTCAGACAAGAGCTCTCAGGATCTCAGGGCCTCTGTCGCAGCTCCAGCCCCACCTGAGGCTGGTCGTGACCATGCAATGATGGAGAGGCCCTTACAGTCCCTGCCAGGTGTTGATTTACCCACCCTGAAGCTCCTGGCTTGGATGCTCCAAAGCTTCAGCAGAGGTTGGTGCCACTTCCTGCCTCTCCCTGCCTGTCTCTGCATCATTTCAGTTGGAAAGACCTCCAGATCATCGAGTCCAACTGCACTCCCACCACTGCCAAGCCCACCACTAACCACATGTCCCCAGTGCCACATCGACACATCTTTTAAATCCTTCCAGGGATGATGACTCCAGTGGCATGCTCAGTCTTCCATCTGATGGAGTTTTTATATTCAACCTCCAATCTGCAATGCTTTAAACAACCCCACAGAGTGTCCAACACCAGCCACGCTTCCCTGTGAGGGGACAGCCACTACTGGTGCCACCAGACCACATCCCTTCCCCAGGGACTGCCCTCAGCCACCTCAGGGACACCCTGTTCCACAGAATCTGGCACATGGCCAGTTTTACTTTGCAATCCTGGCTTGCCCAGGGGTCATGCCCCCATACTCCAGCCCCCCCAGCTCGCCCATAGCACAGGGTTTTGCTGCTGCCCTTCTCCCCCGCATTTTTCCAGCCTTGAGAAAAAAATCAGCACTTTGCTGTTCTGAGGTTTCCTTGGCAACCCCATTTCCCCATCCTCTCACTTTATGCATCTATAACTCCCCCGGCCCCAGTCACCGACCCCCAAAGCACAGTGGCAGGACCCTGTGCACAGGGATGGAGTGGGAGGTGGTGTGTCCTGTCCACCACCAGGATGGCTGATCCTGGAGGGAGCCTCAGCTGGGGATTCCCAAGCACCTGGCCTTCTTGGAAAGGAGTAGAGTAGCTGGTGCTGGTTCGTGTCTCTGAACTGAACTGAATTAAAGCAGTTTTGGAGCCAGTTTTTACCTCTCTGTGTGAGTCCTAGTGCTCCTGCTGGGCACAGGTTGCCCAGAGCAGCTGTGGCTGCCCCTGGATCCCTGCAAGTGTCCAAGGCTGGGTTGGATGGGGCTTGGAGCAACGTGGGAATAGTGGAAGGTGTCCCTGCCCATGACAGGGAGTGGGACTGGATGAGCTTTAAGCTCCCTTCCAACCCAAACCATTCCATGATTGCACAAATGGCAGCCTCTGTGACAAACTGAGCCGATTCCCCTGCCCATTCCCATGCTTACTTCCAATCAATAGGTAATGATCCCTTAGGCACAGGTGCTCACTGCCTCCCCAGACCTCAAACCCACAGGCAGTATTTATCTGGTGACAGCCACAGGCTCTCGGCACGACTCACTTTGACGTCATCAGTAGACAGGATTCAGATCTCCTGGGAAAAGCACCCATCACTCCCATCTCCATGTCATGGCTGCTCCCACAGGTGATGTCATGGGGTGATGCTCAGCATGGTGGGCACAGGGCAAGGGGACAGCCCTGCTCAGGAACTGGGCTGACTTCCTCTAAAAAGCAGGAAAACACAGCACTGGGGTGGTTTAGGGAGGGCAGAAATCATGCACAGGGTGCTGTGTGGGTTGGGGGGAGTCCAGAAAACTCCCTGTGCCTTGGTGACCTGGGAAAGGCGCCCGATGTACCCCCCAATACTTGGACTCCAACAGCTCTTCCCCAAATCCCAGAAGGTTGGTCAGTACCCCAAAATCTGAGCAGACTCTGCACCAGCCTGGGACTTGAGGCTAAATGAAGGCAAGAGCTATAGAGACCCTAAATTTTTTAGGGAAACATCAGCTGCTGCACTTACTTCGAGCTGTGGCTCAGCCAAAGCCTTCCAAACTCTGGCCTTTTTATTCAGCTTTTTGTTTTAATAAACCCCTAAGCACAAGGTGCTGCCTCTGCTACAGGGGCAGGGTAAGATGGGGGATGCAGGGCTTTGGGTCTGGATTCCATGGGGACAGTTTTCAAAGGATGCAGTGGTATGGTGGTCCCTAAACACCTGGAGGAACCAGGCAGGGGTATCCAGCAGGACACTCCAGGCATGGAGTGCCTGGATCATTTGGATGACACACAAATAATACTGAAATAGGAGGAAAAAATTGCTGAGCCTCCCAGCTCTTGTTCCAGGCCCAGGCTGGGATACAGATGGAATTTCCTTTCTCTTTCACTGTTCTGCCTTGATGTGAGTAATTCAACTGCTTTGGAGCAGCTCTGAAAAAATTAGTGATTGCCCAGGACAGCCACACGATCCAGCCTGGATCTTCAGCCAAGACAAAATACTCAGAGCAAAGCTATGGATTTGAGCTGACTGGGTATTTGCTTTGGGGTGTTTTCCTGAAAAAAAAAGGGGGAAATCAGTTTTCATCTGCAGTGTTTGCAGTCCATTGGAAGGAAATGATTCGTCGAGGTATATGGCTGCAATTCTGCAGCCCAGGCTTTGTGATGATTAAAAGCATCAAAAGAGCCCAAACTAGACCCAAACCTTTATTTCTAAAGTGAAATGTGTTACATGGAAAATTACAGAATATACTTTTCCTAAAGAAAAACCCTGTGCCCTTTTGTTTCCTGGCCAGAGAGGTTTGCTGAGTCTGCAGAGCACTTTGATCACAGCCTTCCTAAAATCACAGTGCTTGCCTTTAGCTGAATAGGCAGAGAACTGAGCAAAGATCCCCCATTAAAAGCAAAAATCTCTCCACAAAATACAATTTTTCCTCACTTTCAGCTGGAATCATGCACACTCTTCCCTCTTACAGCCAGGATGGAGGAGATGCCAGGGAAAAAAACCCCAATAAATGCTATAAAACCCCCCAACTCCCTCAAACCACACAAATTCCCACCTCTTGCGCTTCCCACATCAGTAGGTTGACCTAAATACTGCAGAGAAAAAAAAAACACATTGGCTTTTTTGCCTGACACTTCTTTTCCTCCCTGCCAGGAGCTCTCGGGCGCTCGGCAATTAGGAGCCGCAGATTAATCTTGAGTGATATAATGAAGTGCCGGGTGGCTGGAGGACAGAGCCGGTGAGGAGGGGGGGTTTGCTCTACAGATTAACATGGTTTAGGACAGGTTTAGTGCAGGTAGAGCAGCCAAGGTGATGGGAAAGAGGAGGGGCCTGGGGGACTCAATGGGATATTCAGGCTCATCCCCACTCCGTGATCCTCTGCATCCAAATGTGTGGACAGGGCAGGGCTTGTGTTGCAGAGGAAAAATGATCTTTGCACATTTTCTAACCCTGATTTGCTTGTAGTGTCCCCAGAGTATCTTTCCACCTGCTCTGCACCATCCCGGAGTCTCCCAGCCCCTGGTCAATTATTTATGGAGGAAAAATGCCCCAGGAGGGCAGGTTGGACAGGTCCCAAGATCTTCCCCCAACCATATCTGTGCCCCCTTTCACAGTCATAGAATCACAGAGTTGTTGGAGTGTGAGGGGATCTTAAAGCTCATCCAGTCCCACCCCCTGCCCTGGGCAGGAACATCTTCCAATAGACCAGGTTGCTACAAGCCCCATCCAACCTGGCCTTGGGTGCTTCCAGGGATCCAGGGGCAGCCACAGCTTCTCTGGGCACCCTGTGCCAGGGCCTCCCCACCCTCACAGGGAAGAATTCCTTCCCCATATCCCATCCAACCCTGCCCTCTGGCAGTGGAAAGCCATTCCCCCTTGTCCTGTCACTCCAGACCCTTGTAAATAGTCTCTCTCCATCTTTCTTGTCAGCTCCTTCAGGTACTGGAAGGCCACAATTCGGTGACCTCAAAGCCTCTTTTCCAGGCTGAACAATCCCAACTGTCTCAGCTCTTTGCCTTTTCTCCAAGGTCCCTGGAAGCCTGAAAGTCGAGAGCAGCTGGCACCGAGGGCCACATTCTTCCAACAAACTGCCTTGTCTTTCCAAAATGAGAATATAAATAGCTCGTCCTGTAACGATGCCATTACCCAGGAGCTGTGCCACCAGCGCCGGCCACGCGCAGCAAGCCTATTACCCACAGCAGCCAATTTATTCCCGACTCTGGCAGGGTCAGCAACCATCAGGGAAGCAAATGCTAATTGATAGCACTGTGCAAAGCAGGCTGGCTGGGCATGGTGTATAATTAGTGAGCCAACTGCCCCCGCCACAGTGCTGGGGCTGTGGGGAAAGGGGCGACGGGGCAGCCACAGAGGAGGGACCTGCTGCAGCTCCCAGCTATAACTCGGGATGAGGGCACTAATTGCACTGGGGAGACGTGTGTCATGCTGCCATCAATGAGGCTCTGACACTCCACATGTGTCCTCGCATCCCTCTGATCCCTACACCACCCTCCCTGGTCCAGCACCCATCCCTGCTGTCCCCTCAATGTGCTCCCTCTGCCCAGCCATTTTGCAGGTAAATGCGACATTTCCTTGGGGCAGGAGAGATGTTTGGAATATAAAAACTCCTGGTGGTGGGAGATGCAGAGCCCAAGGAGGAATCGTGCTAATGCCCTGACATCTCTGCCGTGGTGAGTCATCCAGGCCCTCCGAGGATCCCGGCTGTGCATGGATACAGAGAAGGTAGAAGCACAAGGCAAGAGGAAAAATTGCTTTGCTCAGAAGATATCTTGGTTACAGCAAGGAATAAAAATTTTCCCCTTGGCACCCACCCCCAGCTCTGGTCCCACAGCCACAGGGAGGAGGGGGTGTTGTTCTGTTGGGTGGGCAAGAAGGGCCTCATTTATGGGAGAAATGGGAACACTTAGCCTAGAACATTCAAGTTGTTAATGGAGTGCAATTATTAGTGGAAGGGAGGAGGATGGGTCTTTGGATCAGGCTGATGGGAAAAATCCACTCTGGGACTGGGAATTAGGTTGGAGCATCACCTTGAAGGTGGTTACACTTGAAGGGCAAACACTGCCTCCCTTCATCCCTGGCAACATTGCTGCTCTGGTGCTCCCAGCCATTTTGTCACATCCGTACGGATGTGTGTATGTTGCTTCTCAATGGGGACAGGCGGGCATCTCCTGGGAACTGTGGCCACCCCCACCAAGTTTTGCTCCCTACTGTGCCATGGGAGGGCAAGCCAAGAAGGGAAAGTTAAAAACCTAAATAAAAAAAACCAAACACCTTTAAATCAACAATATTTTATCTAAGCCAACACCTCTCTGAGCCAGGGCTGCTCCCAACGTGGCTCTGCCTCTGCCAAACCTGGCAGCAGGAAGGGATTTACACATCAAACATCCTCTCCCTCAAACTGCTGAAGCTGAAACCTTGGGAGAGAGGAAAAAATCTGTTTCCAGCTGTTTTCCTCTCCATGTAAATAAGTATCTATTGGCAGAGCATTTCCTTCTGCCTAAGGCTTTCATTGGACATCAGTTATTTAATACTGCTCTTTTAAATCCTTGTGTTTGGCTCTCAGCTGCTTCACCTGTCTCAGAGCAGGGATGTTGGAACTTTGTGTTGAGAAAATATATGTCTATATTTAGATAGGCAGACAGATAGCTGTGGAAGAAGAGCTGTTCCAATCATTAAATCACCACTTTCAATTTTTCCTTATTACTAGTCTTCATTTAACCACAGGCTGGACTGGCCAAATGCTCCCTGGGGACAGCCCAGCTGAGCCCAGCAGATTTGCAGCTCTAAAAGGGGTCTTAAGAAAAAGAATGACCCCAATCTGATAATCAGAGAGGAAATCTTCCCTGAAAATGTCTTCCCAAGGCAGAGGCATTCAGGAAGGGGACAATGACGTGGCTGGAGTCTGTCCCCGGCTTCCTTCTAGGCTGGGATATTTTCAGAGAGGAAGAGTGGGAAAGGGTGGGAGGAAGATCCAGCACATATGCAAGATGCAGGGGGTGAAAGGGGAGCTTTTGTGCCTTTCAGAAGGAGAAAGAAAAGAGGGAGAGAAATCACCTTCTCTGATCAACTGTCTGACGTACTGCAGGCTGGAGAGGGTGGAGGAGGGGGAGCTGCCTTTGAAGCTGGGAGAGGCTGAGCACAGCAGTCTTTGCTGTCACTGCTCCTCTTCCTCTAGCTCTTTCCTGTTCCCTGTCCTCATCCTGGATTGGGAGCCCACCCTCAGGATGGCCAAAACACCCAACATTGGGATGTCAGTGGTGCTCTCATGGCAGGGTACAAACAGAGCCAGAGATTTCCTCTGAGACCCAGCACTGATGGGTTTCAACTCCTTTTCCTTGATGCCTCTTGCTTTTTTCTGGGTAACACCATGACCAGGGAAGAGCCGTGCCATCCTACCTGCTCTCCAGAGTCTTCCAGTGCTGGTTGATGGACTGGGAATGCTGGCAGAGGCTCTGCCCCCATGGCTTGGCATTGCCCCTGGCAGCAGGGAGGGAAGCAGGTGGCTGTCTTGGAAAAATACAGCATTGGGCAGCCACCATCTGTATCCCTGTGGATGGAGGGTGTGCTGCCCTCCCTGGGTGCTCTCCCAAGGCCACTAGGACCAGCCAGGACAGATGGGAGCAGGCACATGATGATACCATGCTGGGAACTGAAGCAAAGCAAGATCCCCGGTGCTGATAAAGGGCTGGAGGAGGAATCCCTGGAGGCAGCTGCAGAAGGAGTGACATCACCAGGAATGTTCATCACCAACAAACAAGTGATGATGTTGGCTTTTCTGCTGGAGATCCAGCTCAGACAACCAGGGATGAGCTGGGTGTAAAGCAGGCAGCTGGTGACCAAAGAGCTTTGCTTGGTCTCTGGCCAAAGCTGCATCCAGCCTGGCTCTGGCTGATCCCAGCTCCTGAGCCCTTCAGAGTTCAATCAAACTGTCAAGGAAAAATCCTGAGGTTTGATGAGCTTCTTGGGATGAACCCTGCCCCAGCGTTGAGCCATCCATCACGCCTCCTGACATCCAGGACGAAAGCCATGCAGGTGAGGGATGCTGCAGCCAGATTCCCTGAACAACTCTTGCCTTCAGAACCTGCTGAGCATCTTCAAAACCTCCCAGGATCCTGTCACAAACCTGAGCATCACTTCAGGACCTGCTGCCTGTGAGCCCACACTGTGAGGGGACACACTGGTCCCTGTGCTGTTCCACAGCCAGGCAGCAGCCCTGCCCAAACCAAGTACAGGATATGGAGAGCTCCGAGACAACCAGGAAAGGAGCCTTAATCATATGTTTAAAACACCTTGTAATCACCACTGCTCCCATGCCATTGCTTCCCTGATCTCCACATCTTGGCTCCTGGCAGGGAATGACTGGCACAAAAACAAAGAGCTAGTGGGAGCTGATGCTCTTTCTGCAGAGCCTGATGCCTCCAAGTCCAAACCACCCAAGTCTCAATCCTTCAGCCCCAAACCAAAACTGTTCCAAACCTTCCTGTACTTTTCCACCAGGTTTCCACTGAAAGGAGGTTTCCTGTCCTCTCCGAACCCCAAACCAAATCATCCCACAGACTTTTGCAGGAGCATGAAAAAGTGGAGGGAAGACCCGGGGTCTGAGTCCAGAGCAAGAGGCACTGAAGCTGCTCTCTGTGATTTGGCACAGTTAGAGAGCAGCAGGATTGCAGCTGACCTGGATTCCCAACATCAAAGACAACACCCGCTTCCTCCCCAGCATCTCCAGAACCCTCCAAGGAGTTAAATCAATGAGCTGAACAGCCACGTGTCCATCCCATCCGGCACTGGCACCCAGGGCTGCGGGTGACGGCAGGACCATCCTCCCTGTGCTGTGGCTCAGAGCTAAAAAGCTGCAGAAAATGTAGCATTTAAATGCTGAGAAAGAAACCTGCCTCTTCCATTATCAGGATGGTCTAAGGTGGCCTGGGGGGTTTAAGCCACATCTGGCATGGGTCTAACCCCCATCGTGCTGGTACAGTAACAGAAACTGGCAAATCTCCTGTCAGACTCACAGGAGACAGACAAACAGACCTTATCCCTTGGGAAACCCAGCCCTAACACTCGTCTCTGTCCCTTGGTTGTGCTACATGTATGTCTGTCCATGTGCATAGGGTCCTTGGCCCTCCAGCATGTCAAGACCAGCCCCAGGCACCAGGACACATGGTCCCCATGTTACAACCAGCCCCAAGCAACAGGACACAGAGTCCCTATGTCTCAGTCTCAAAGGACCTGCTCCCTGTCCAGGAAAACCCAGCCCTTCGGTGAGCCCAGGGGTCACATTGACACCAATTCCTTCCACCAGCAGCAAAAAGCTTTATTTTTCCAGCCCAGCTCTGTCTGGGAGCAGCATCCCGCCCTGGATCCCCCCCTCCCCACGACGGTTCATTTATGAGATGACTCACAGGCTGTTAATGCTCCCGACGCGTGCATCGGATGGAAGCAGCGCTTCCACCTCCCAGCGCCAGCTGAGGGGGGCACAGCTCAGGCTCCCAGCTCCCCAAAATCCAGGGAGACACTGCCAGTTCCCAATCAGTGCTCCATTGTCAGGCAAAGGCAGCACAGAAGGGGGCAGTGGGGTGGTGAAAATACCTAAATAAGCAACAATCAGGGAAAAAGGCTCCTGTGGGGATTGAATTCCCCGGGGATGGGGTGTGTTGCCCATCCTTCCTTCACTGCCAGCACAGCTTGGTGCCCACGAGCCATTCGCTGTTGCTGTTGCTGTCCCTGTCCCTGTCACTGCCACGAGGCCAGGCACAAGCCTGAGTGAAGAAAAAGGGCTCATTAACCCCTCCGATGAAATAATCATCACTTTGGAGGCATTTTTCATGGAAAAGGATGAAACAGCAGATGCACTCACCCTATAAGGAGCCCCTCTGTCCCCAGCCTTGGGTGGGAGCAGCAGGCTTGGGGCAGGCTGGCACTGTCACCAACTTGAGCCCAGCGGGGGGACAGCCCCTCTCATGTCCCAAGAACATCTCAGGGATACTGGTGGCATCACCCTCAAGACATCACCGACCTCTAGGAGAGGGATTGTTGCCTGCAAGGTGGTGAGCAGAGATTTTCCATCCGGCCTCTGGACTCAACTCTGACTCCGGCCATCTCAGTGTGCAAACACCCTGCCCTCACAGACAGCCTCTCTACACACAGTGCTGAGAAAATAATGCTGCAAACCCCCCACCTCACATGCAGCCATGCAGAATGGTGAGGCAGAGAAGAATCTCATCTAATTTTAACTCCCCTGACGGATGGGCTTTGTTCTTTGCAGCAGCTGCCCCGCAAGGTATGAAAACACTCAGATATGTTGACATGGGAAAACAAAACACACAAATCAGCCCATTTTCCTCTTCAAGGCCGATTTATCTGGAGCTGTCAGTGGAAGGAGGGGAAGTGATGAGCCCTGGGGAGATGGGGGAGCAGCCTGGACTCACAGCTCTGTGGTTACCAGTGCGGTTGGGCTGATGCTCATCGAGCACCTGGTCCATTCTCTCCCAAGCCCCAAAACATCTCAGATCTACAGAAAACAAGGTAACATTTTCTGCTGCAATTCCCCAAGGTGTGATTCTGCACGTCCTGGCTCATCCTTATAAATGAGAGGAGCTAGATGCCAAGGGAGCCCCCCACAAAGTGGTTCACCACAAGATGAGCTCCATCCTGGCGCCCCCATTGTGCTGACTACTTGGTTTTCTGAGTTGGGGTGGGCGGGATCAGACCCTGGAGAACAGTGACAGCAGCTCAGGGGGAGGAGGGGAGGCTGGTAAATCCCTCTGCAAGGGTTGGTGCATCACTTCTACAACAGGAAGGAAGGGGGAAGGATGGATGGATGGATGGATGGATGGATGGATGGATGGATGGATGGATGGATGGTGCAAACACAACCCTGATATTTTCACATGACATTTTCTGGGAGGTGCAGCACTTCCCTGGATTTCCAGCTTTGTGGGAACCTACATCTCATCTCCAGTTTCCCATCTTTGACCTGGAAAATCCCATCAGCTCAGCCTGATGAGGCTCCTCCTTTTTGCACTGGCTCTGCTCTGCTCAGGTCTGCCTTGTTAGCCCAGCTCTCTCCTGCACCATGATCCCTCTCCTAGCTCCTGTTACACATCCTCCTATTTTTAGGATTGGCCTGCAGACCCCATGATGGGTTCACACCCCCAAGGGCAGATGGTTTCATCATCTGGAAAGGAAGAGGAGAGGAAGGGAGCTCGTGGGCTCAACAGCAGCCATTGCCACGACATTCCTTCCTTCCTCCCAGGAAGGGTTGCATTCACTACTAAGAGCAAAACCATGCAAATAATTCCCTCTCTTGGCAGGGTGCAGGAGAAACATTCCAGAAGCTTTCCAAGCAACATCTGATTTTGACTTCGAAGGTAGTGGATTTAGGGTTTTATTCATTTGCTGTCCCAACAATTTTGGCTCCTCTTGAGCATCCAGGGATGTTCCATCAGTAGAGCCCTATAAAATGGTTTATGAATGTGAGTGGAAAAGCAGGAAATGGGATGGAGAAAGTGGTGCCCACACATATGGTGTGTGCCTGTCTGTAGGTACCATCCAGTACCAGTCCATGTGGGGTTTAGGAAGGGTCATGGACAACACTGGAACCAGGATGCAGCACCTACGGTGGCATTTCAGCCTATCCCCATTCCCAGGATCGATTGCAGATGCTGAGCTCCAGGTCTGCACAGTATTTACTCTAAAAACAAAACCCTGCGCAAAAAAAATCCTGCTTGTGTAGCATTGGGAGGCAAGAGAGCAGCACAGGGACTGCAAGGGAAGCAGGAGAGCCCATGATATGACATTGAGGGCTGCTCCTCTTGCCAAAAACAACCCTCACCCCAGCTGAAAGCCAATGCACCTGGTTGTCCCAGCACTGCTTCTTCAGATCTGGGGCAAAAATACATTAAAAATGGAACACTTCCATCCCTGGAAGTGTCCAAGGCTAGGCTGGATGGAGCTTGAAGCAACCTGGTCTAGTGGCAGGGAGTGGAATTAGATGGGCTTTAAGATCCCTTCCCACCCAAATCATTCCATGATTCTATGAAGATAGGCGCTATGGAGGGGGAATAAAAAAATGAAGTTTCCCCTCTCTGCATCACAGCTCCGAAATGTCACAGGCAGGACTCAAGCTGGCTGCCAAACTGGAAATTATATCAAAATATAAAAATATTTTTATATATTTATATTTTAGATATTTGTATATTTCTATCATCGTTCTATACCTGGCAGAGCTGCCCTGGCTCCCACCTCAGCAGAGGACACAGCCGTCCCAGCGTCACCAGAGTTCCAGTGCAAAGCTCTCCCTAACAGTATCATGGCAAGATTAGAGGCACTTAGAGTCTCAGTGTCCCTCTGAATTCCCAAAAATCTTAATGGAGAACTCATCTCCCCTGTTTTCTCCTCCATTAACCTCCAGAGATTGCCATGGATTTTGACTGGAGTCTGGCCAGAGCGGATCCATGGCTCCTGCGTGTTATTTTTATGTCCATTTTAATTAAAACCAATAAATTCCAGAGAAGAGGATCTTCTCACCATGAAATAAATACACTGTCAAGCTTGCAGCCTCTGAGTAAATCAAAACGCCGCCATTAGTGGCTCCAGCTGTAAATCCCCCTGGATGGACCTCAGCTCACCAGGCAAAGGAGCAACATGAATTGTGCTCCTTGACAGACTCAGCATTGCTCTCGCCACCTCAATTTGATATAGTATTTATTTTTCAGGGTGTGGGGGAGAAAATAAGAACTAAGGCATTGCCACAGAGAATTTCCTAAGAGAAGCAATACCCGCAGGAGAGCTGATTCGATCCAAGATCACAGAATCACAGAATGGTTTAGGCTGGAAGGGAGTTTAAAGCTCATCCCCTTCCACCCCCTGCCATGGGCGGGGACACTTTCTGCTAGACCAGGTTGCTAGAAGCCCTGACCAGTCTGGCCTTGGACACTTGCAAGGGTGGGGCAGCCACAGCTTCTCTGGGCACCCTGTGCCAGGGCCTTGCCACCCTCCCAGGGAAGATAAAGTGGCATCGATCAAACTCGGGATGCAGAGAGAATTCTTAGCAGTAGTGCTGGGGGTCAGGACCTGCCAGACCCAGCAGGCTCCATAAACTGCAATAGGGTGATGCTCTCCCCTCCAACATGCCTCCTCTGCCTCAGTTTCCCCAATTTTGGGAACTCCATCCATGGTAGCAACTGGGCTTGGCAGCTGGAGCAGCAATAGCTGAGAGAAGGCAGATGAACACCAAAGCCCTTTAAAGATTTTCCATTTGTTTTATGTGTCCACTGGGTTTATTTTTAACATTCCAGCTGAAAAAAAAATTATAAAGAAATGCTGTAGCAGAGCTGAGAGGATGTGTTTGCTGGAACCTGCCAGGATGATTAGTCCTTTGCAGATAACCCATTGGAAAAGGGTCAGTGTGGGGGCTCTGGCCATGCTGGCAGCCAAGCGAAGGGATGAGTTCTCTTCCAGAGAGCTCCTCAGCCACGCTGAAAGCTATTTTACACTCCCCAAACTGATGTTTCCTTCCCACTGGGAGAGATCAGCAGCCGGCCTGCGTCAGAGCTGGCCACAGCAGATACTCAACACCTCGCTCTGGGTCTGGGAGGCTGTTTTCACCCAGGAAGGTGTTTAAATCCTGTATTCTGGACCACACACAGGTGCAGGACATCCCCCTCTGTCCTGCCTGGGCTTGTAAAACCATTGCAGGAATGGGAACACCCTCCAGGTAAGGAGACTGATGCATCCAAAGTGCAGGACCCAAGATATTCTTATTAAATCCATCCCTGTGCTCCCAATTCCTGCCTTCACCCACCCCACCAGCCCTGTGGGACAAAGCCAGGACCACAACCACCTCACACCTTGAGGACAGAAACCCACAGCACATTGTTCCTGCCTCCCTGCCTAGTGGCCCTGGAGCTGGTTATCATCTGAACCACGGGATGAATGAAAAGCCATTAATTCCCTCCTGGGCGTTTTTATGAGGCTCTTGATGAAATGTCTGGATGCTTCAGCACTGCAGGAGTCTGATGCTGGCAGAGATCTGCACAGGTTGAATACCCCCTCTCCGGGATTGAACAAGCTGCTGGCCTCTCCTCCATGTCCTGTGTCCCCTGCTCAGTCCCTCTGGAGCCAAATGTACCCAAAATTGTAGCAAATCATCCTCTCTCTCTGAGCCAGCTCTGTCCCAGGGCACAGGGCAATGAATTAATCCATTCCCAAAGCAAATAGAAGATGGTGACACCCCAAATGTGGGTACCCGCAGCCTCCACATCCAGTGGGGCTCCAGGAAAAATAAGGCTCCTGCCTCTCAGCTTTGCAGACCCTGAAGGGGGGAAACCTTGCCAGAGGAAGGTGGTCCTGCCCCAAGGCTGGCAAGGATCCTTGGAAAGGGGAGGGTGACCCTCAACATCCCACAAAGCCCAGCTCTGCTAAGCAGGTGCTGCGGCTGGGTCTGTGTTTGCACCTTCACTCTGCAGCATCTCCCTAAATCCCTTACCCTGCAGCAGCGTCCCTCCTAAGCCCCCCAGGAACCCTCTTTAGTCCCCCCAGCATCTCTACTTATTCCTTTCCAAGAATTCCTCCTAACCCCCCCCAACATTGCTCCCCGAATCCCTCCTCAGCATTCCCGCATCTTTCTCCCCCCAACATTGCTCCCCGAATCCCTCCTCAGCATTCCCGCATCTTTCTCCCCCCAGCACCCCTCCAATTCCTTCCCTCATTCCACAATATCCCTCTTGAATCCCCCTGCAACATCCTCCCAGACATTCTCAGCACCCCCAAACCCATCCACCACCCCCTAACCCGACAACACATGATGGGGAGAGTGAAGGAGAGGAAGAAAAAGCAGAGGGCAAGGGGGAACTGGAGACACCCCGGCTCTGCTTTGTGGACACGGGGGCTGTTTGTCCCCCTGCTTTCTTA
>VZTH01009015.1:9050-98712 GCA_013397815.1 Aleadryas rufinucha | reverse complement strand
CCCACTCCCCCTCCAGTCCGGGGACCCCCAGATGCTCGGGCCCGCCCCTAAAGCCTTTGCCGGCACCGGGGATGTGCGACAGGCAGGGACTGGGGGGAGGCAGGGACCAGGAGGAGCTGGAGGGAGAGACAGGGATTGGGGTTGGTAAGGCAAGCAGGGAGGGGAGGTAGAGGCAGGCATGGGGGAGAGGGGATGCAAGGAAGGAACTGGGTAGTGGGAAAGGAGGCAGGGACTGGGGAGAGAGGGGGTCAGGCAGGGGCTGAGANGACACGCTGGTTTATAAAGCGTTCCCGGCCCGCGCGGGTGCGGGAGGAGGCGGCGGCGGCACCGGCCGGGAGCGGGGCTCGAACCCGCGGTGCTCGGATGCGCCCGGCGGTTCCAGCGGGGCCACGGCCGCCCGCGGGCCATGGAGCTGCCTATGGACGTGACCATGGATGTGCCCGTGGAACTGCCCTCGGTGCTGCCCACGGCCACTGCCACCCCCTGGGGCAACGGCACCGCCTGGGCCCCCCTGCCCGGACACGGGGTCAACGACACGGGCCCGCAGCGGGCCAAGAACGCTACCTCCATCCTCATCGCCATCGTCATCACTGCGCTCTACTCCGTGGTGTGCGTGGTGGGGCTGCTGGGCAACGTCCTGGTCATGTACGGCATCGTCAGGTGAGAGCTGGGCACCCCGGCCGCTGCCCACGAAGGGTGGGGTGTGTGCAGGGAGCGAGGGGGCACTTTGTGTGAGTGGGCACCAAGTGCGAGAGCACCGATGGAGCCAGGGTGTGCCAGGGGTGAGTGTGCAGCACATGGAAGGTGTGAGATGGTAACATTGAGTGAGTGTGCACCAGGATCATCTGTGCACCCTAAGGGGTGGAGGGAGTTTGCACTAAGAGAAAGTGTGCACAGGGGTGTGTGTGTGCCGTGTGTCAAGCAGCAGCAGAAGTAAGTGTGCAGCAAGAGTGAGTGTGCACCGGGTATGAGTCTGCACTGGGTGCGAGTTTGCCCCAGGTGTGAGCGTGCTCCGAGTGCGAGACAGCAGCAGGAGGAGGATTGAGTATGCACCGGCTGCTTATGCGCAGGCAGCATTGAGACGGGTGTTCCTGACGGGTGTGATGTGTGTGTGAGCAGTGCGTGTGCAAGCTGTGCAAGTCGGGGGGGGCGCAGGTGCTGTGCGAGGTGTGAGAGCAGAAGCCATGTGTGCCTGGAGCAGCTCGGGGGGTGCAAGGGAGCTGTGTTCGGGGGGCACAGACATACATGAGCGGATGCCCCTTGTCCTTTGTGAGGAAGAGAAGCCGCGGGGCTGGTCAGGCTGCGGGCTGGGAGCTGCCCTGTTTGCAGGGTGGGTCCAGACCCCCCGCCCCAGCCAGGGGCTGGTGGGTTCCCACTGCTGCCACCCCACTCCATCAGTGGGAATTACCCACCCAGCCCATTCCCAGTTCCTTCTTGTGCCGGCATCTCTTGCAGCTGCCTGACTTCTGTTTTTCTCTAACAAAGAGCAGAAACCGCATGGCCCAGCCCCATCTCCCACAACAGCTGAGCTGTCCTCTGGCCCCCCAATGTGGGGTACCATCTCTAGCAGCAGAGAGACCCACTTTGGCTTCATCCAAGACCTTGGCACCTGTGGCGAGGCTTTCCCCAGGCAGAGAGGGGATCTGCAGGGTCTCTGCACCCCAGAACAAGTGAGGGTTGACAGAGCCCCTCCACAGCCCTGCCAGCAGCAAAGGATGGAGCTGTGCTCGCAGTCACATTCCGTGAAGGCACAGACCCCTACACCTCCCGCCTGGCAGGAGGGAGCAGAAGGGTCTCACTGGGTGCCTGAGCTTCACAGCCACCCCCTCTGCACTGGAGGGGGCTTGGTCCTGGTGGTCCAGAATTTGTGCGGTAATCCTAATTCCCATTGCCTCAGAGGGTGCTGTAACCCCAGCTTGGCCAAAACCCCAGAACCAAACCAGAGCAGGTGGCTGGATTTAAACAAACCCCCCAAAATTCACATTTTTAAACCATTTCCACCCTCCTTTCCCCATGCCTTTCAGTCCATAGCTATCGTTACAGGAGGTCAGCACAGCCCGGCACTGCCTGCACACAAATAAATGTGGTGACTCACCAGAGGGGAAGGAAACCATCCTGAAACATGTCCATGAGCCACCCTGGAGTGCCCATCACCCTGGTATCAGACTCTGCTGCCCCTGCTCCCCACTCTCTGCGGGGCTCTGCTGTGTGTTTTTAACCATCCAAGAGGGTGGGCAATGGGGAGGGGGATGGGGGAGTCACTCGCTGACCCAACCTGACCCCTAACGGGATTTTTCATCCACTCGAAGTCACATTAAAAATGAGCCCTGGTCTGAAAAAGCAAATGGAGGTAATTGCAGCAGAGACAGATGCCATGAGCAATGTCAGGGTGAGGGATGAGTGTTCTTAGACCCCCTCCAGCTGGTTCTGCTCAGAGAGGAGAGGGAAGGCATTTTAAAGAGAGTGATTTCATGTGCAAACAACATCCTCCCTATTTTACTCACTGAATAACCGCACATTAGCCAGGCTTTAGCAAGCCTGACAGAGCCACAGATCCCATCACCACAGCTTCTAGCCCCCATTTTCCAACTGATGATGGAATCAAACACAGAATCACAGAGTGGTTTGGGTTGGAAGTGACCTTATAGACCATCTTGTTCTGCTACCGTGCCATAGGCAGGGTTGCTTTCCACTTGATCAGGTGGCCCCAAGCCCTGTCCAAGCTGGCCTTGAACACTTCCAGGGATGGGGAATATCTCCCATGAAATGAGCAAACATCATCCTCCAAGCCCCTGGGACAGGAGGGGCTGCAGGGACATGTGCCTTCGCCCCTTCCATGGCCAAAGGCACATGGAGTTTCCCAGGGATCCTTGTCAGAGTTCCTCCATGTCATCGGGGTTTAGGCCAGGACTAGGGGAGACCTGTGTCCTTGCAAGAAAGGGCTATGAGATGGGATCAGCTCAGATTTGGACATCACTGCCAGGGAGATTCTGGGTGTTTGCCTTGTGCTCTTCTCCCAGTGCCACCTCCCAGTGCCCTTGGGGTCCAGGAAGTCTGGAAGCACAGCTGGAGCACATCCTAGGTCCAGGGACCTCAGGGACCACACTGAGTTTGCCACAAAGTCCATGAGTGCCAGGAGCTGGCAGATGCAGACACAGGACCCTGGTACATAGCTCTGTGAATGGACATACCATGAGCCAAGCACAGTCAAACCCCAAATAAATCCCTCTCCAGAGCAGCCAAACCCATCCGCACACCTGGAGGGAGCCCAGCACATCCAGCACCCTCCCCACCCCAGCTCTGACCAGCACTGCCATTCCCACTACATTGTCAGATGCTTTTAAAAATACTCCTGGAAGCAATTTGCAGCTTTGAGCTTGGGGCTGCAAGTGCCCTCATCCCCACCGAGCCCATCAGCCCCCCACCAGCTCCTGCACAGGCTGCAAGGACAGCTGGGTGCAGGCTTTGTCAAGCCAGGCTATTTCAGGCAGCAGCTTTTAGCAGCTCCAGGAGTTTTTCTTTTGCTTATTATTCACTTTTCTTTCACTTATTTATTTTCCAAGAGGTTTGGAGAGGAGGTCCCTACTTGGGAGTCGAGACTGGAATGTGGAGCTGCCCTGTGCTTGCCCCATCTCCTCCCGTCTCTTCTCTCCATCAACACCTCCCAGATTGTTCCGTTCAAGTACATAACTTCCCAATCAAGGCACTCACTTAATTGCAATGGGTTTGGCAGCCTGGGGAGCTCCATCAGCAGCAGTGGATGGTTTGCTCTAATGTGGGCAATAAACCTCTTTCCTGGAGCAGCAGCTTCATTTGCAGCTCAGAAGGGTCGCGAGGATGGACGCCCCACCCTGTGCAGAAGGTTGAAACCTCAGAACAAGCCTGGAAGGGGCTGCATCTTGCCCCAGAACCCCAGTGCTGGAGGCTAAATTGCCATCCTTATTATCCCAGTCATCCTCATCACCATCCCAAGTCATCCCCATCATCTCAATCAACCCCATCATCCCAGTTATGTCATTCATCATCCAGGTTATCCCCATCCTCATCCCAGTTATCCCCATCATTCCAGTCAAATGCATCATCAGAGTCAACCCATCATCCCAGACATTCCCATTATCATCCCAGTAATCTCCATCATCATCCCAATCATCTCCTTTATCCCAGTTATCCCTGTCACTGCTTTGCCCTCACCAGCCCTATCTTGCCTGGGGATGGGTGACAGCTCCAGCCCTCCAGTCCCCCACTCCTGGCACATCTGGCAGGAGGTTGGGAAGTGCTTACCCAGCACAGCCAAGCACATCTGGCAGATCATGGAATGAATAATTGGTTTTTTACCATTTTACTCAAAAAACAGAGACCAAAGACATGTGAATCTACCTGAACTGACTGTTTGTTCACATAGGAGAGGCAAAACCTGACAATGCCACAAAATCTCAGTGTTTTATTTAACCTGGAAGGAAACTTTTCTGCAAAAGCACTGGAAAATAACACTAAAGAGAACTGAAAAGGACTTTTCAAGGACAAGACATTTTTAATGCCATATTTAAATTTAAAAAAAAAAGCTCAGCTCAAATATTTCCACCCTTGGGCAACGGGCTGCCATTTGCAGCCATGGTGAAGGAGACAGGAATGCTCTTGGAGCTGGGAGCTGGGTTAAGCTGTTGTTTTCTATTTTCTCCAGAGAAAAATGAGTTTTTCAGCTCCAGTTCCCAGTTCTATCGACAATGGAACCTGGTGGGTCTCTGTCCCCACCAATACACTCTCCTGACCCTGCTGAGATGGAGAAAGGATAAAGGGAAGGGATTGGGTACCACCATCAATCCCAGGAGCCGCTTTCCCACACCAACCTGCTGTCCTGGGCTCCAGCCAGGGCAGGACCACCTGAGATGGGAGCGACTCAATCCCCCCACCTCAATTTACTCCATGTACCCCCGACATGTAATGAGCTGTGCCAATTATCACAGAATCCTAGAATGGTTTAGATTGGAAGTGACCTTAAAGCCCATCTAATTCCACTCCCTACCATGGGCAGGGACACCTTCCACTAGACCAGGCTGCTACAAGCCCTGTCCAGCCTTGGACACTTCCAGGGATGGGGCAGCCACAGCTTCTCTGGGCAACCTGTGCCAGGGCCTCACCACTCTCGTATCTGATTCAAACCTGCCTTCTGTCAGTTTAAAACTGTCTTACCCCTATCACACAGGTTAAAAGTCACTTCCTATCTATTTTATAAGTACTCCAAGGAAAACAATCTTTTCATCTCAGCCATGAAGGGGTCATCTCCCCTCGCCGTGCCCTATGCCAGTGCTGCTACAGGCAGGTTAGCCATGCACAGAGGTGGTTTTGTGCAAACTGACCCTGTTATTAATTAATTAGGGTGCATCTAAAGAAGCTTGGGGCTGGGGAGGATGCTCTGAGCAATGGAGATTTGCTGGAAGGGAGCACAGGAAGAGTTGGAGCTGCTGGTGTAGCCCTGCAAAGAGCAGGGTCTTCCACAGAGCCGCTCCCACCCCACATGTGTTGCCCTTTAGGGGCGCCCAGCAGATCCCTCAGTATCCCTTTCCAAGCCACCGCGCCATTCAAAGCATCCCTTTGACCAACACTTGCAGGACTGGATGCTCCTGGGACACACACACATTCCTGCTGCTCTGGCATCCACCATAACTTTGCCTCATCCCTTCAGGAAAGGTTTGGACATGAGGGACCAGGCATTTCTCTTGCCATGGTGTGACAAGAAACAGAAGCAGAGCCAGCCCTTCCCAAATGCCCTGGGGGACACAGCCAGGCTTCCCCAAAGGCTCTGGAGCTCCAGGCTGGCTAATTGGGCTGCTTCCAGATGGCCTGTTTCCGGGGGTAATCGATCCAATTTCTGCAAGCAAACTTGACAGGGAAGCAGGCTGGATAATCACAATTTACTGGGTGGAAAATCAGATGAAAGAGGGTTGAGGGGATAAAGGACATTGTGCAACTGGTTCAGGGAAATGGAGCAAATCAATCTCATTGGAGAATCGACTTCTCTGGAAAGTTCTTTATTCCTTTGAATAAAAGCAGGCGTGTAATGAGTGTCACCTCCCTGGTCAAGTGCAGGAAAACCACTGTGGCAGGGGCCAAGCCGTGCTCTGCAGGTCCCAGCTCAGCACATGTGAATGTCATCCCCTCCTCGGGTACCAGGATGTGGTGTGTGGCTCCCTGCCCATGGCTGGGGAGTGGAATGAGCTTTAAGGTCCCTCCCAACCCAAACCATTTTGGGATTCTGTGATTTTATGACCTCAACACACAAGAACACAAGTATAGAACTGTAGAATGGCTTAGGTTAAAAGGGACCTTAAAGCTCATCTCATTCCACCCCCTGACATGGGCAGGGACACCTTCCAATATCCCAGGTTGCTCCAAGCCCCATCCAACCTGGCCTTGGACACTTCCAGGGATGGGGCAGCCACAGCTTCTCTGGGCATCCTGTGCCAGAGTGTCAACACTCTCACAGGGAAGGATTTCTTCCCAATATCCCATCTAATATCCTGTCACTCCAGGCCCTTGTAAAGAGTCTCTCCCCATGTTTCCTGTGGGCTCCTTCAGGTACTGGAAGGCCACAATTAGGTCACCCCAAAGCTTCTCTTCCCCAGGCTGAACAATCCCAATTCTCTCAGCTTTTCCTCATAGCAGAGGTGTTTCATCCCTCTAGCCATCTTGGTGACCTCCCCTGGACTCACTCCAACAGCCCCATGTCCTTCTTCAGTGTGGTCCCTGGTGCACCTGGAATGTTGCTGAGCACATTGGTGCCGCAGAAAGGCATGTCACAACATGTACCAGCCCGCCAAGGCTGGTGTCACTTCGTGAGCAGCCAGGCTGTGCCCCCTCCTCACATCACATCGAGTGCCCTGACCACCTGTAACATCTCCCTTCTCTGCCACCCCCAGGTACACCAAGATGAAGACAGCCACGAACATCTACATCTTCAACCTGGCACTGGCTGACGCACTGGCCACCAGCACACTGCCCTTCCAGAGCGCCAAGTACCTCATGGAGACCTGGCCCTTTGGGGAGCTGCTCTGCAAGGTTGTGCTCTCCATTGACTACTACAACATGTTCACCAGCATCTTCACCCTCACCATGATGAGCGTGGACCGCTACATTGCCGTGTGCCACCCGGTCAAGGCCCTGGACTTCCGCACGCCGGCCAAAGCCAAGATCATCAATGTCTGCATCTGGGTGCTCTCCTCCCTCATCGGGGTGCCCATCATGGTCATGGCGGTCACCAAGTCAAAAGGCAAGTGGCTCCGGGGACACGTTCCCCTCCTCTCCCATCGGTCCATCCCAGGGGTGACCTGGCAAACTTGACCTCTGGTCCTGTAGCAGATCTGTGGTCAGCGGTGGGCACCTCTGCATGACACCATAAATGTGCCCTGTCTTGGAAAAAGCATCGTGGTGTTATTTCCCATCTTGGAAACTGTCCCAGAAATTGTCTTCCCTTCCCCTTAAGGGTAGGGATGCCACACCTTTCCCCATCTCCAATCCAACCAGTGCCTCTCCCCAGCTCCTGGGGTGAAAATCAGGTGCCTAAAAACACCCCCGGGGATGCTGCAAAGTCTCCAAGTGGCCCACACTAAGATCTGCAGCTCCTGTGTGGGGACACTGGCCCTTGGCTGCTAGGGAAAGCTCTGGGCATCTCGAGGAAGTGGACAGATTTCAGTGGATGATGACATGGGGATGTGTCCACTATGGGGGTTGGGAGAAGGCAGGATTGGCCTTGAATGGCCCAGGAGGCTCTGCAGGGAAAAGGTTCCAGGGTCACTGCACCCACTGCATCCCCTCAACGTCTTGTGGGCAGGGGTCTGATGGCACAAAGCTCCTGGGGAACCTCTGCCAAGAGCAGGCAGGTAGGAATGAATCTCCCCGGGGTTTTAACAAGCCATGACTGAGCAGAAGGCAGAATATTCTCAGCAGACACTCCACCAGCTCCCTCTTTGACCCTCCTCTCTCCTACAGATGGGATGGTCCTGTGCACTCTCCAGTTCCCTGATCCTCCCATCTACTGGGACACCGTGACCAAGATCTGTGTCTTCATCTTTGCCTTCCTGGTCCCCATTTTGGTCATCACCATCTGCTATGGGCTGATGATCCTTCGCCTGAAGAGCGTCCGGCTCCTCTCAGGCTCTAAGGAGAAGGACCGCAACCTGCGGCGCATCACACGCATGGTGCTGGTGGTGGTGGCAGCCTTCATCATCTGCTGGACACCCATCCACATCTTCGTCATCGTCTGGACGCTGGTGGACATAGACAAGAAGAACCCCTACGTGGTGGCCAGCCTGCACTTCTGCATTGCCCTGGGCTACACCAACAGCAGCCTCAACCCGGTCCTCTATGCTTTCCTGGATGAAAACTTCAAGAGGTGCTTCCGAGAGTTCTGCCTGCCTTTCCGAGCCCGTGTGGACCAGAACAGCTTCTCCCGCGCCAGGAACACCACGCGGGAGCACGTCTCCACCTGCACCCCCTCTGAAGCCCGCAACAAGCCGGCATGACTAGAAGTGGGCAGCCCCCAGCGGGGCTGCCAGGGACACGGAGGAGACGAGCTGCGCTCAGAAGTCACCCAGGTCACCACCACAGAGTTCTAGCAGAATGGTGGCCTGGGCGCTGCTTGGTAACACTGCTGGGTTTGCATACAGACTGACTGCCAAAATCTTTTTTCATCCTGGGAAAGAAGAGTGGGAGAATTGGGACTCAGCAAATGATGCAGGGAGAGGACCAGAACAAGAGGCAACTTGGGCAAAGGTGCTCCGCTGCTGCCACCACCTCAACTAACAAAACCCAGCAAGGGCTGTCACCCTCCAACACATGGCTCTTGGCAGAGCCCAGGGCGCCAGGACTGCAATGTCCACGTGCTTCTCCTCCTGCATGGGCCAGGATGACACCACAGCCCATGGCAAGAGGGGAAACACTCCCATGGCAGAAGGGAACTGTGCCAGGAGGTGATGATAGGATCACAGAATCATTCAGGTTGGAAAAGCCCTCCAAGATCATCAAGTTCAACTGCTCTCCCACAACTACCAAGGCCACCACTAGTCCATGTCCCCAAGTGCCACATCCACACGGTGATGGTTAAATCCCTCCAGTGATGGTTACTCCACCACTGCCCTGGGCAGCTGTGCCAGGGCTGGACAATCCTTTCAGTGAAGAAATATTCCCTAATATCCAACCTAATCCTCCCCTGGAATGACTTGAGGCCATTTCCTCTGCCACATCATGGGATCTCATCCCATCCCCCTCTGAGCTGTGTCCAAAAGACAACCAGAGATGGGAAGAGAAACTTATGCCACTTCAGAGACACTGTTTTCAAAAAGCTCCAGATCCATTGTAAAAATTCTCCTGGAGTCCTTCAAACTGGGACTGCTCCCGGAGGAAACTTTCTACCATTAATGTCATTATTGTGTTATTTAGAGACCTCTGACTGCAGCCAAGGCTGCCATGGACATGGATGTGATGCTGGGAATATGGATGTGGCCAGGGGATGGAGCAGGACATGTCTGAAGCTGACCCCATATCCACGTGCCAATACCAAATTCCCTATGCCCAGCATCCATCAGGGTGACAGGGAACTGATGAAGTCATTAAGCCCAAGAAGAACCTCATTAAGGGAGTAATTTGTAGGAACTCGAGTTGTTTCTCACTGTGCTAAAGTAATTAGGATGGAATAACAGGCTGCACCAAGGGCTCTCCCTCCCCTGCCCATCAGGAGAAGGATGAACAACAGCATTGCCCAGATTTCCATAGCAGAGACAAAAAGGATAGAATGGGGTTGTGGGGGTTTTTTTAAGAAGATGACAAAATATCACCTCCCTTTCGCAATTCCCCAAGCAGGGACAGAGGTTGTGCAAGCACCAGGAAAGCGCCCACAGCCCACAAGAGGCAGAGATTTGGGGATTTCAGCTCTCACCTGGATGGAACAGCATCCTTCCAAAGGGATGGCTGAACTGCAACTCCCAATGCATCCTGCAAGAACCACCATCCAGGGACCTCTTGACCACATTATCTGCAGCTGAATGATAACTGATGGGTTCTCCCGCTCCCTGAATCCCCCCTCCAGCCCTGCGCCACATTCATGAGCCAGCGCTTTTCCTTCCTCTCACCTTCCCACTATCATTGCCAGGCACTCAGACAGCCCAAGGAGGAGGGTGCTTGGAGGAAGTAGTAATAGCATTGAGAGAACAAATTGATACAGCTGGAGGAAGCAGGCGAGCACCCAGACGCACGTGGGGCTAACAGGCTGGATGCAGAGTTTGGCTTGTGTTTCGTTTCTCCAGTTGTATCAATTTCAGCTAATAAAAGCCATTACCTCTCCTCACCAGTCCCACCTTTCTCCAGAACTGTGGAAATTGCAGCCCTCTTCATTAGAAAGACAGAGCCCACCAGGCAGTCAAAACCAATTTCTCTTTCAAAGAAATCAAATAGGGTGAAATTGCCCATTGGGGTCTCAAATCAATTGCACCAATGCACGCGAATGATCCTCCCCCATCTGCCTGCACCGTGTCGACGTGCCACAGGCAAAAGCCTCTTGCGCAGTGCTGCATCCACCTGGACATCTCCAGCTCATGTCCAGGGCTCTTCAGAATCCCTTTGCAGGCATGAATGGAGTTTCTGGACTACCGGCATGGCCATGCTTGGGCTCCTCACCCCCTGCTACCACAAGCCCAGCTGCTCATGGAGCATCAGATAAGGGAAAGCATGATCAGTTCCAGGAAAGGAATGGGGAGGAAATCCCTAGGGTCACATAAAGCTGAGCTTCAGCTCTGTGAGAAGAGTGACTAAGGTATCCAGAAGGAGTTGGAGACCATCCTTCAGCTCTCCACCTCTATCCACCCTGGGACAGAACCCTCAGCAGCATGTGGTGGGTTTGGAGCTGGTTGATGGCAAGGACCTGGCCATGGTGGGATTTCAGGATATCCCACCAGGCTGGATGCTCCTGCAGCGGTGAGATGTCTTATGCTGTGGAGCAGGACATTTTGGAGTTCTCTCCAAGCTCCAGCACAAAGCTGAATTCCAGCTTGTTATCTCAAATTGTGGGGTACCCCTAAAACATGTGATGACCCCATATCAATGATGTCTTCAAGCTGTCTTAGCCAGTGCCTCAGTGTCCCCTAAAAACCAACCCCATGTTCAAGACTGGGAATGGCACAATGGAGAGCAGTGTTTCCCACAGCAGCACAGGGAGGAATGGGGGACACAGGGGAAGTGAACCCCAGCATCAGGGATGGAGCATCCTTGCCCTGGCACAGCCCCATCAAGGACATGTCATTGTGCTGGGGGGGGCCAAGAATCCCCCCCCACCATGAGTGCTGGGAGCTGCAGGTTGACTTGGGGCTTCACGAGCAACTTGGCCACCCCACAAAGCTCAGCCCCCGCTTTTCCCATCCCCACAGGGCCCTTCTCTTCACCTGCCGAATTCCCAGCCTGCTGGAAAATGTGACTGCCATGGCCTTAAAGTGGGTTAAAATGCCACCATGCTTGGGCAGAGCTCGGAGCCCAGGACACAGCAGAGAGTGTGGCTTTCCTGAGCTTTAGGTTTGTTGACTTAAAGAAAAATAGAATATTCCTGGGAAAAATAGGTGGCAAGCAGCATGCCAGAGCATATGGGGTGACATGGACCCTGATCATCCCATTCCAGCAGCATCCCAGCAGGGATCTGGAGGCTGATCCAGCTTTTCCCATCTAAAAACCAGCTCCTCCAGCCCCTCATCTGGGTTGGGAAACTGGGGACAAATCCTAGTCCAGGGAAACGGCACTGGGAGATCCTGCCTGCCCAGACTGAGCTGTGCTGTAGGCAGGATGCTCGGAGGGAACTCTCTGTGTACTTTTATAAATATATATGTATGTCTGTCTATAGCTGTATGAAATTAAAGTGACCCCAAGGCCTCCCATCACGCCTCCCACTACAGCAGCTGCTCCATATGTGATGGAGCTGAATATGCCAGATCCACAGCACCTCACAAAATACTTCAGCCACTATTTCCAGCTCCAGCCCTCGGGATTTTGGCCTTACAGTGGCATTTCTGTACAGGAACCCTGCTTTCTAAAAATTAATAAAGTAAAATAAAATCAGAGGCAGGAAGCAGTTTCCAGCTGTCTTGTGATTCCCAGGCATTGAAAATGAGCAGTGTCTGGCTCAGGGTGGTCTGAGGAGTGATGGAACTACCTCTAAATTTACTCTTCCCTGTGAGGGTGGGGAGGCCCTGGCACAGGGTGCCCAGAGCAGCTGTGGCTGCCCCATCCCTGGCAGTGTCCAAGGCCAGGTTGGACGGGGCTTGGAGCAACCTGGGACAGTGGAAGGTGTCCCGGCCCAGGGGGTGGGACTGGATGGGCTTTACGGTCCCTTCCAACCCAAACCATTCCATGATTCTAAATTCAAGTTCTAAAAACTCACCTGGACTTGGAAAAACACCTTTGTGAACCCCCAAAGCCCTTTAGCTGAGATTGTTTGCGAGCCCTAGTCACCAAAAACCTCTTCTGCCACCAATCATCAAGATTTAATTTTATTTTAAAAGCCTAGCAGCTCAAATTCTGGCCCAAATTACATTTGTAATTTAAATGTAAATGTGGATTTAGCGAAAAAGCAACAGAAATGGATGTTGGAGCCCATAACTTTGCTCTGGCTTAGCGAGACTTTGGATTTTAAGGTATTTATCCCTTCTGCTGTGTAGGTTTCTGAGTTCCCAAAGAAGGGGAAACCATAAAGAGCACAGAGTGGATGTGAAAACCAGATTTCCAGCCTGGGGGTGTTGTTTAGCCGGAGCATCACTGCTCCAGCACCACGTAAGGACCCCTCTCCATCACCCAGCACCCTGGGAAAACTGAGCCGGGCACCGACTCCGGTGATTCCACAGCCCAGTTAAACCAGCAGCCAGCCCAGATTAATTATGCAGCAACCTGTGCTGGCACACACCTACCAGCTATTTCCAGGGACCTTTGCAGCCCAGAAACATGTATTACTGCAGGAAACATCCTTTTCCCCATTTTTTTTTCTTTAATTAATCCACCAAATAATGAACCCTGATGTATTGGGCTTTATTCTTACACATGTGATTAATTATGATGATGCCGGTTTCTTTGTCTGCAGGTTTAGGCTGACTTTGGAATTGCATTAATATGCGGATGGAAATGAATGGATCTCGCTTTCCTGGGGAGGACAGGAGCGAGATCTCCCACCTTCCTCACCCCAGAGCAGCCTGGGGTGGATCCAGGCTCTCAGCCCTACAGAGATGCTTGTCTTGCAATTCATCATTTAACAGGGGAAAAAAAAGTGATCTATGAATAATTCCTAGAGGATTTTTTTTCTCCTTTCAGAGTTACAAATTCTACTTAACTTGTACTGTTTTATTCCCTGAGCAAATGAGACTAGGAGGAACATTCAGGGAGGGGATGGGGGCTGGCTGGGATCCTGTGTGAGCACTGCGGCTCTTCCAGGCAGGGATAGAGCCAGGATCCCCTTCCCCAGCTCCCAAGGGTTGTGTGAGCCACATGAGACTTTCCTTGGTTTTGGCCTGTTGTAATGGGAGAGGAACCAGGACTTCAGCAGTTTGGGGAGGGGGCAGAGACACCCCCACATCACTATTTCAGCCCAATTCTCATCCCAAAGAGACCTAAGACACTCTTCTACCAGGAGCCACACCAGAGCACTGCACACCACAGTTATCCTGGGGTATACTGGCCAGGTACCAGCCTTAATGATGGGATTCAGGGAGAGAGAACACAGTGCAATGACCAAACCCTGTCACTTGCAGACCCATCATTAAAACCTGTCATAGGCAGCTTGGCCATAATTAAAGCTCATTTCCTCTTCCAGGCAGGAAAGGAAGAACAAGAAAACAATCTCAGTATCCTCCAAACCCTCCTGAAGATGCAATTCCCTCCCTGCAGATCCTGCAGCACCACTGCATAGGCAGAATTTTTGTATCTAAAACAGCAACATGTTAAAAAACATGAAAAAAATCCCTCACAAACACACAAACCTCGCAAACAGCACTCAAAGTGCTTTTATACTGGGCTCTAAAGAGCCTCACACCACCAGGCCTCATCCTCCATGGATGCTAAAGCCTTTAAATTCCACTTTCCCAGCTTTTGTCTGTAAATCAAAAGCCTTTTATGCACTTCCAATAGCAACAGATGGAGACCACAGTGTGGGATTGGAGCTGCCAGCTGGGGGTGAGGGAGGGTCTGGAGGTGTCAGCACTGGAAAACCTCCACCATGGACTGAGGCTGGATCCTGACACAGCCAGGAGTCCGTCAGCTCCACAGGACCCAAATTCCTCCTCCCTCATCCTCAAAATGCCCCCAATTCACTCAGTGAGCACAAAACCTCGTTAATGAGACATTTCCCTTTCCTCAGTTAAGCTGTTTTCCTTCGCCCACCCTCTTCCCCCTGTGTGGGGGCTCATCCTTCCCCCAGTTTCCAGCAGCTTCCCACTGAAGTGTCACTCTGGCTCCCAAGACAACAGCTGATTCATCAGTTCTGAATATTTTAAACCTTATTGTTCTCCCCCAGACCTTTCCCCCGTTTCTTGAAAATACCAACAAGCTCCCCATTCACAAAGACATGTTTTCCCCTTTCCAGGAACAGGACCAGCCCCACAAGGATGGGTACCCCCAGCCCCCCCAGCTAGTGCTGGACCTACTGAGGCCATCCCTGATCGTAAATCCAAGCTCGTCCCCCATGGAAGCAGCAGAGCTGCCAAAAGCCTGAGCTGCTCCTGCCCAATGAATTAAGTGTAAACAGCGACCTGAGGCTCCAGTCACACCAGAATGTGGGAATTTGCCCCGTGGGTTCCAGTCTCCACACACACGTCTGGCTCAGCTCCAGCTGGGAGCACCCAGCAGGGACATGCCAGGATCCTTCCAGCTGTGCCACGAGCTTGGTTGTGTCCCTGGAGACCCAAAGACACCAGGGGTGCCCCATCAGACAGGCAGGGCACCAAAGAGAGGGTGACAGAGACGACAGGGACCATCCCCTCTCCCTGTCCCGGTTCTCCCAGTCCCGTGGCCCAACAGCTGCCAGAGCATTCTGCTGCTGCCATCCCGCGGCCACATCCCCTCACTGCACAGAACACCCAGACACAGCCGGGACCATGACAGCACCCCTAAACGCAGCCACCCATCCCGACTGTCCCAAGAGCCACGGCAGATCCCACGGGAGAACTGTCTACCCATGCAAAGCACAGGAGAAGCCTGAGTTTATCAAAACTCAGTTTATTCCAAATGTTAAAAGATGAGTGAGTTTTTTGTCCTTTCTGCCTTGNATAATTTAGCTCTTCGCAGACCCCTCCTCACTCCAGGTACCTGGAAGGCACCTCCTCTAAGGAGAGGATGAGGCAGGCAGGGCACAGGAAGCAAGACCAGTCGGATCAGGGAGGCGACGGGGAGGAGTCCTGTTGTTTCCAGCGACTCCATGCATAGCTGGGGTCTTTGTGTCTGCTCAGCAAGGCCCTAACAGCAAACGAAGCTCCTTCCTCAGCAAGCGAAAGAGAAAAAATTAATGTAACAGTGTTTCCCACCCGTGGGATGGATTTGGTTGGGTTTCCAAAGGCAATGAGAAAGAGGGAGTGGCCAGGACTCCAAAAAGCAGTGCTGGAGGTGGCTGCTCCAGGCCATGGGGAGTGAGGAACCTGCACCTGGCCTCATTGCCTGGGAGGTTCAGCTCAGATACTTGAGGGACGGGAGGCAGGAGCCTCCCTTCCCTTTTTCCAGCAATCACAGTGTGCTAGGCATCAACCAGCAGCATTCTTCCTCACCAGGCAGAATATCCCCGCAGTAGCCACAAGTTCTGGATTAGAGGATAGAGCTCCCTGGGAACATTCCTGTTGGACTGAGATCCCCCTGGAACAGGCTCAGAGGAGTTTGGTGGGTGGCAGCAGACAAATCCAGCCCAGAGAGGTGTAAGATATTTAGGTGACGGGGGTGAAGGAGCATCCAGATGTGGGGAACATTGGGACCTCAGGGAGACTGATACCCAAACCTGATTGCAGAGTGAAGAACAAGATCCTTGGCTTTGCTGGGCCAGGAAATGTTAAAAAACCAGACAAGAAGTGGAAATCCATCCAGGCACAGAACTGGGATCAGTTTAGGACCAAGCTGACCCGGAGAGCTGACAGAGCACCGGGAACCACAGGTAAACAGACACATGTTTGCAGGGAGAACCCATGGGCACCCCTGTTCCAGCCACGCATGTGCTGCTGGGCCCAGCTCCATGAGCCTCCTGCTCTCCCCAGAAAATCGGCTCCCCAGCCCAGGCAGAAGTTGTGGGGGGGTCTGGGGGTGCCGTGATCCTGCTGGGCTTGGCTGCGGCATGGCTTCATCAGCTCTGCTCCTTGTCACTGACCAGCAGCACGGTGTGCTGCCCACCGCTGGACACAGCCAGCACCCGCCGGTTCTCCAGCTGCTTCCCTGTCATCTCCACGGGGCTCCAGACATCGTCCTCCTCCCCGGTGCCCAGCTGGTAGTTCGTGCCCATTCCCCAGGCAAACGCTCGTCCTGCAATGGAGTTGAAGCAAGTTTTGAGTTCCAAGTGGTTGCACAATGGGAAGCATTGTGGGAATGGGAGCCAGCAGGCAAACCCAAGGGGACCTGGCACCCAGGCAGTGCGTTTCTGTGTCAGAAACACAAGCAGGAGGAAGAGGAGGAGCACTTGCAACTCCAACAGTTGTTCCATCACAGAGCCAAGGCACTTTTATCCCTTTCGGGGAGAAAACTAAACCCACAGCCCACTCCAAACCTTCCTTCCTGCAGATACTGCACACAGGCAGATGCAGCACCAGAGCGGAGGTCTGGCATCAGCGGAGTCAGAGAAGACACTGTCAGGCCAACAGCCCCCTCCTGGTCAACACCAGGTGACCAACCCTGTTGCCACAGGCCCACAAACACATCTGAGCAGCCACTGCCCAGCTGCCCCCACGCGACTGGCACCAGGACCTGGCTCCAGTCCCAACCCAGCTGGCAGTGTGTGGTGATGGTGTGCAGGGCTGGATGGAGGGATGAGGAAGGTACAGAAGGCAGCGTTCCCAAACCCCGCCACTCACCATCACTGCTGACAGCATAACCAACTGACGCTCCGCAGGCCACCGAGGTGATATTGGGGAGCTCCGGGATAACGGTGGGTGTACTCTTCTCCTCTGCCCCTGCCCCAAGGCCCAGCCGGCCATACTCCGCCCTGCCCAGGCTGTAGGCTTTACCTGGAGCACAGTGGATACACAGGAGAGATGACTTGAGGGGGGCAGAAGCTGCAGCAGGGCCACAGCTGGACCCTCTTCCCAGGTGCAAGTCCTGAAGGAGCAACACTCCTCCATACCACACCCTCACACCCAACCAGAAGGGGCAGGGTGGAATGGAGACCCTTGAGCTCCCCAAAATCAGTAAGGTGGATAGGTGCAAGAGCAGAGTTCACAACTGAGTCGAGGTTCCTGTTGTCGACATCCCTTTGCTAAAATCTCATACCAGCCTTGTTGCCTTGAACACTGAGGGCTTGGAGGGCTCCAGCACATCACTCTCATCCCAACAGTTCCTTGGCCACGATGACGGCCATGGGATCTCCCCATCCCGCTCTGTGTGACTCCCAGCCCACCTGTCACACTGTCACTCACCTTCGGAGTCCACGCAGACTGTGTGGTGCTGCCCGCCTGAGAACCCAACCCAAGACTTGGTGGAGTTCTTGAAGCACGTGAGGTTCTGCGGGGAGAAGCAGGGCTCGGTGTCCTGGGTCCCTGCAGGGTGGGATGCACAAACCCGGGTGGATCAGGTCCACAGGCACGGACAGCCCAGGCCAGGCTCTGGCACTGAGCCATCCACCCTGGGGCTCACCCCACCAGAGACCAATACAGCACCCCCACAGCCCCATTTCCAGCTCCAGTGCATCCAGTGTTTAGAATTTGGGGCACCCAGCAACTTCCCCCACCAGGCCAGGGCAGCAGTGGACTGGCAGGAGATCTGGAGGGACATAGGTGAAGCTCACCCAGCTGGTGGTAGTTGGAGAGGCCAAATCCATAGATGTGTCCCTCACGTGTGACAGCGAAGGTGAAATACGCCCCACAGAAAGCGTCCTGGAAGCGCATTTTGCCTCTTCTCCCTTTGCCTCTGACAGGGACAAGCTGGGGGACCAGCAGCCGCTCTGGGGGCAGGAGACAAGGTGTTATACAAGGACTAAGGATTTACACCCTCTCCCTGCATCTAAGGATCGGGCTCACTGCATTTAGGTCACTGATTACACATAAGCACTTGAGCATCAGGGACTGGGTCCCTTTGTTCCTCTGCAAAAGGCAGAGCTAGAGCCAAAGGATGCACCTCGGAGAACCAAATCCAACTCACGCAACCCTTTTCGTCCTCCTCGGTTGGCAAAGAATGCCGGCACTCTGCCCAGCTGGCCCTGTTCCCCGCAGCCGCACGTGAACAGGTCGCCGTCCACTGTCAGCATCACCAAGTGGTCATTCCCTGGGAGAGGAAGGAAAGGGAAGTCATGGAGAAGTCTTCAGCAAGCCGTAGGGGCTGAGATCCCACAGGTAAAGCCCAGTTGTCCCAGCTTGTGGGGTTTACTGCACTGGATACCTCGACACCACTTGTGCCACCACCTGAAGCTCCAGGATCTCCCTCTTCCCAATCCCAGGAATTCAAAGCAGTTTTTCTGGGAAGGTGTAAGGACACAGGTGTGCCCCAACTTCCCCTGGACAAGCTCCCTGGCTGCTGTGCTCAGCTTCTCCAGGCCTCATTAAAAGGCAAGTGCTCTGGCCCCACCGGGTCACAGTTCAGAGGCCACTCTTGGAAGGCATTCTACATCAGACTGGTCAAATATTGACTCAATATGTCAATCTGTTGGGGCTAAAACATCTGTTTGGGCTAAAAGGTCTGTTCTCTGCAGAGTCAGAGATGAGGAAGTACACCCTTGTACTGGGCTCAGAGCAAGCCAAGAGGGAGGAAAAGGCCATTAACCTTCTGGACCTTCCTCAAGAGTTGCGACAGCTTTGTGTACCTGCCTGACCCTGCACACCCCAGGGCCCTGCTCACCTGAAACTATTTTAACAACAGGCGCATCGAGCTGGAGCAGCAGAGGAATGGAGCTCGTCTTCATGGGCTCCAGCAAGCCGATCACTCCATTGTTATCCTGAGGGGAGAGACACAGGGATGAGCCACAGGAGCAGCAGCCACCAGCGGAGCTTCCAGCATCTAAGGAATCAGCGTACCCGGAAGGAGCCCCAGACAAAGACTCTGCCATCCTCAGTCAGCGCGGCCGTGTGACTGTCCCCCGCTGACACCTGCACCACCTTCTCCTGCAGCTCCACCGGCCCTGGAGAGGTCTCAGACCCTTCAGCCGAGGTGTCGCGTCCCAGGGCACCTTCATCGTTGCAGCCAAAGGTGTAGATCTGCAGATTGGGTGCAAGTGGTCAGGACGAGTATGAAGTAAGGGATGTATGAAGAGACTCACGAGACTGAATTACTACAGAATCATGGAATGGTTTGGGTAGGAAGGGACCTTAAAGCTCATCTCAGTCCACCCCTTGCCATGGGCAGGGACATCTTCCACTAGACCAGGTTGCTTGAAACACCATCCAACCTGGCCTGGAACACTTCCAGGGATAGGGCAGCCACAGCTTCTCTGTGCCAGGGCCACACCACCCTCACAGGGAAAAATTTCCTCCCAATATGGCACCTAAAATGCCAGTGTTACCCATTTATTCTCTGTCAGTGTAAAGACATTCCTCCTTGTCCTGTCACTCCATGCCCTTGTCCAAAGCCCCTCTCCCATTCTCTTGCAGGCTCCTTTCAGGTCCTCCTTTTGACCTCCTAAAATTTTGTGGTCCGTGTGAGACCATGCTCACCCCCAGAGCTAGAACAAGATGTGGGCAGAGCAGTGGTTCCGAACCCCTGTTCCAGAACACACCCCAGAACCCACTGCACTCACCTTTCCTGTCTGGCTGAGGCACACCGTGTGCATCCCTCCAGCTTCCACCTGCACCACCATCTCTGGCAGCGTGACCAGAGCTGGCTTCTTCCTCTCCATGATGTCCTCACCCAGGCCCAGCTGGCCGACATTACCCTGGCCCAGCGTTAGCACCAGCCCAGGCTGTGAGCGGTGTGATGGGTGGCTGACTGTGGAGTGGGAGGGGGAGAAAGAACATATAGGGGTACAAGTTTCCTGGTAAAGATCACCCATGGGAAAGTGGAAGGAAAATCCCCAGGGATTTTTCTTACCTTTAACCTTCTTCCTCCCAGGAGACTCTTCTTCTGGCACCGGGTTCTTCGCACTGCGTTTCCCCGGCATCTTGGAATCTAAACGCCAAAAAGAGCCTGTCAGGGATCACCCACCAGGCTGTCACTGGTTGGGGTGTCCCCTCGCACCTTAAAAAGACACCTGAGGGACTGGTGACTGAGTTGGGATTTGAACACCGATTCCTCCTCCTACTCTAGGAAAATGGAAAGCTTTCCCTTGTGTGTTTTATCCATACTCCCTACCTCGCGCAGATGCGAACCTCTCCAGATTTCAGGTCCAGACAGGCGAGGAGAGAGGGAATGGGAAAAGGGGAAAAGGAAAAGGAAGAATCCGAGCCGAGCAGTGTCCGCGTCCTCACTTCCCGTTCCACATGGCCCGAGCACCGCCCCCCGCCCCTCCCCGCGATTCGAATTCCCCGCGGCGCCGGCTCACGTGGTGCCGCGCAGGCCGCGGCCCGGACCGGCAGCTTCTCCCGCCGCCTGCAGCTGTCCCTGCTGGCCGGTCGGCTGCGCCGAGAGCGGCCCGGGGCTCGCCGGGACCGCCGCGCCCGTGTCCGTGTCTGTGTCCTCATCCTCCTCCCCCCCCGGCCCGGCCGATCCCTCCCGCCGCTTTCCCGGCCCGACCCCGCCGCGCTCCCTCACCGCCCGCCAGCGCCGCCACGCTCCGCTCTACGCATGCGCGCGCGCGAGGGAGGCGTGTGACGCAGCGCCCCCTGCCGGCCGGCGGCCCACCCGGCCAGGTCACTCCTCCCCGCAGGTAGGGCGGGACAGGAGGACAGGCAGGACAAAGGGACACGGCAGGCGAGGCAGGATGGAATGGGGACACAGGACAGGTAATGCAGGACAAGGGGACAGAAAGACATAGAAAGACAGGCAGCACAGGGCAGGGCTGACAGCTGCCACCCTCGGCCAGAACGCTGGCCCCCGGGCAATAAATCTGTCAGTAACCTGCCCTGCTTTTAACATCCGGAGGTGCCTCCAGCCTGCAAGGCCGCAGCCAGCCGTGATGGAACAGAGCTGCTGCAAAAAATGGTAATTTAAGATAAGAGTAGTGAAATCCAACAAGTCTGAGCTCCCATCTTTTCCAGCAACCTACTGCTGCTTAATGTGGAAAATCCATTTACTCTTGCAATAGGAACCAGGCTAAACTTCCTGGGTTAACTGGAAGTCAGCAAACTTCCAAGTTTCCCCTTCACCCAACGGGATGAATCACCCTTATTCCACTGATTAATTCTGCTCCAGTTAACATGTAAATCCAACGCCCAGGAAGTTCCACACCAGAGGACTGCGTTTGGCCATAATAGCCCTAATTTACTAATAAAATCAAGTTCCTACCTTACCTTTGATATACCAGCCTCATCTGCTTATTTGCAAACCCTGATCCCAAGGGGTCACCCACAGCCCAGGTGATTGGAAAACCACCCAGGAGAGGCACAACCATACAGTGCTTATCCCAGGCCAATGATGGGACTTTTTTGATGAGCAGATACACATCCATCCCCTGCCCTGATCCTTTCCCTGAGGACTTCATGGCCAAGGACAGGACATCCAGCCAACTGCCGGTACCCACTTCATCCAATCCACACCAGAACCTCCCACGCACCCATCCATCAGCATCACTCCCCTTGCAAAAAGGAGCAACAAAGATGTGTGATCCCTCTCCCTGCTTCCTCCCCAAGCCCCACCCCCGGGTAACTGACTTATTGTAACTCTTCTCGGTTTAACCCATAATGATATGAAGGCTTTTGTGCCACGACAGGATTCCAAACCTGAAGGTATCTTCTGCTCCCAATACAGCCCGGAGCATCACAGTGCGTTTCTACACCCTCCACTTTTTTGAGATGGGTCAGCGGCACACAGTCGCACTGCTACACAAGGAAGAGGCACCAGCAGGAGCATCAAGTTTTCCTCAATATTCAGCTCACTCACCAAAAACACACACCGAGCCAAAGCAAATTCAGTTTATTGAGTTGTCTACTGTAGCCAGATATGGATTTAGATACCAACACAGGAGCACGGGTGTATTTCAGGGCCTGAATACAAACTGCTGCTCCCACCCACATCCTGTAACGCACTTCCAGTATCACCTTCCCTGTAAAATCCTGGCCCCACGAGGTCGAATGGAGGGGAAGGTTGTCGAGTCTAGTCCAGAGAAGAGCACATGCCTTTTATACTTATCCCCCCTTCCCCTGCACCCCCCAGTTTTAACCATCCCAAAAGCATCTCTTTCTTGCTGGACCAGCCAACCCCAAGCGTGCCTCTGACTTTCCAGTTGTCCTTCAACCAATCCCACATCCCACAGATTATCTTTCCTTCCCATGCAGCGTACCCACATGCTCAACTCCAGGCCCTGCTCCATAAAATCCAGGAAGTGCACGTCCCACCAAGGAACTAGGGACACACGTGGCCATTTCCCGTGTCCCCAGCACAAGCACATACTTTAAAAGACCACTATATTCACATACCGCTGGTTCCATCCCGTTTGGATCCCTGAGGCTACATCTTGATTACACATAGTGCACCAACAGGACTTAGGCAGCCACCTTATTTGGACAGACTCTTCAATATACTCACCCTCTCCCGCTAAAGGCAGATTTTTCTTTGTCATTTTGTCCCAGCAGTTTCTGCAGTATCTTAAAAAAGGAAGATTTTTATTTTCTCGCTTCCTACATTATACAAACAGGGCTTTAAGTTTAATAAACAAAGTTATTTATCTCCAGCGAGTTTTTTTTTCTGCCTGCTAAGATTCATGACCAGTTTTTTCTCCTCTTGCAAGATTCAGGAATCATTCCTTTTCCCCATCTATCCAAAATCGAACGCAATCTTAGAAGCCAGGAGCATGCAACTTTCATTTACCAGTACCTGTATCATCTGGAGTTTTATCACTTTAAGGCAATCTAAATTTTTTATAAGCATCTTTGAATTGCAGCTTAAACTTATTTGAAGTGTAAGATTGAATTTTAAGAAAAAGAGCAACACTACACACAATATTAAATTTTAAACACAGTTATTACCTTCAAAAATCGTGCTCCACTCAAATTTTCAATTGTGATACTGGAAATAAAAAAAAAAGGGTACTTTAAGGATTTGCTCAAGAGCTTCTCCTTTTCCGTCTCTCTCTCCCAGCTCCGCACGTGTCCCCCGTCCCACCCCGCGTGTCAGTGTTTCCTGCATGGTTTGTCTCCTCTGTCAAGGCCCAAGGGCTCAGAGAAGCAGTAGGAATATGCAGGCTGCAGGCTCGGGGCCCGGCTTGTTCTCCGACGTCGTGGAAGGGGACTGTACGTCATGGGCCCGAGGGCCTGCGCTCCCGTGCGCCACACGGACAGAGCCGAGAGAGAGCGACTTCTCCGGATATCCACGTCGGACCTTTGGTTAAAACAGTTTATAACCAACTTGACCGCCAAGCCCCCGCGCGTCCCCGCTCCGCCGCCCACGCGGCGTGGCCACACGACGGATACTCACGGTGGAGCGAGCTGGACAAATCAAGCTAAACAGGCTTTGGTGGAACCTGTAGCAAAAGGAAATGGCTGTGAGAGGCGGCTGAGGTGGCGCGGGGTGGCCCCGCAGAACCCACAGGCACGTTTAACTCACGGCAAATTCTGGCATTAAAATGAGGATGCAGCGGGCATCCGCTGGACAGCGCGGCGCTACGCGGCCACTAGGACCTAACGCTGCAGCAAAGGAAAGGGGAAAAAGGGTACAAGCCGAACGAGCCATACCTACCGCCTCCGCCGTTCCGCTGGGAGAAAGAGGCCTAGCCACGCCGCGCGGCGGTAATTATAGGGCGCGGGGCGGGGCTAAGCCTCACATGCGCATACGCGCCGGGGCCAAAGCTCGGCGAAAGGGGCGGGGCCAGCGCCGCCCGCGCAGTGGATGCAAGGGCGGTTGGCGCACGCGCAGTGAGAAAGGCGCGAAAAGCCGCGGCCTCAGGGGAGGCGCCGCCATGACTGACCCGCCCCCCACCCCCTCAGGAGCCCCTGGTCCCGCCCCTACTGAGATCAGTTGATAAGACACGACCACACGAGCAGGGTTTAAAAAAAAAATTCTAAAATACTTTTATTTAATAATTAAAATCTGTTGCTGAGGAGACTGATATACAATGCAATGGCGGCTGTACAGGGCATGCTGTGAGGGAAGAGCCCCCAGCGGGCGCCGGGCCAGGGCCGGCACGTTGCCACACTGGTCTGTGAACAAGACAAAGTCCTTTTCTCCTCCCCCCTCCCCCCCATCCTCCCCACAAGTGGCATCTCACACGTGGTTTAGTTTTGTGCATAATACAGCAGTGGCCCATACCAGATTTTTTTTTTTTAAACCCACATTTAGGAAGAATTTTTCTCTCAGAAGAGAAATACCATCTTTTTAAGGTCACTTTTTAAACCTATTCTTCCCCTCCTTTCGACCCACACAGTGAAATTATCAAGTTTCCAATAGGTTTAGCTGTAAAAATGAGAAAAAGGCAAGCTTCAACCCTGATTTGGGAGAGTAAAAAACATCTGAGAGAAAGCCACAATAAAAAGGACTGACTACTCTCACATTTTCCCCAAATTAAAAAGTTTTAAAAAGGCAACAGTCATTTTTCCTGGTTCTGTAATTTGTTAAACAAGCCTAAGTATCTGAAGATCTGTTAAGATCACAGCAAGTGTGAGAGAGTGCAGAGCAAATGTTTTATACATCTGTTACTTTTCTTTTTCTTTTTTTTTTTTTCCTACAAAAAGATGCAGCATATGTTAATATCTATACAATTCCCTTCCAGGACAACAAACCGTTGGTCAGTAGTGATTCAGGGCATTAAGGACATGACAGAAACAAGCAAACCCCCCCAAAAATAACGAGTCCCATGTCAGTTGTCTGCCAGGGTTCTCTGTACACAGCTAATATACACACACGTGCTTCCAAGCACACGCTCTCCTCAGCTTCCCAACACTAGAGCTGCCTTTTTTTTCCTCCCTTCCTCATGGAAAGGAGGAGGAAATGAGGAATTGCACTCCCAAGACAAGTCTGTACAACTGGGAAAGGAAGGGGTCGTTCCCCTGGGCACGGTCTCCTGGCAGAGTCATATGGCTGAGCCACACGAGGTATAGTGTCAGTTCCAGCCTGATGGCATGAGAGATGTGTTTGTTCCAGTGAAATGCTACATTCAGACAGGATTCCCCTTCCCCGGCCAAAAGCCCTTTTCTGGATATGTCTGGAAGGCAAATCTTGAAAGAGCCGAGGTTCCACCCTCACTGTATTGCCTAGGACAGGAATGCAGAGAACTTCCAGCCCTCCCGGGTTTCTTGCTCCCTCCTTGGAATATTACGGTCGATGGTACCTGAAAGCCAAGTGAAAAATCTGAGTGTCATCCTTGGAACTCAGGTTAAATGGTTACTTGGGCACTACAGATGGCCAAAGAGAGTGAACTGAATTATCTCAGAACTCTCAGCTGTCAGGGAAGCTGTTAACATCAAACAATTTCACCGCCTGTGCTCTGCACTCAACTTTGCCAGGTAGAGCTGGAAGGAAAAGAATCACTTGGGCCATGATCCAGAGGTGACTACACAGATAACATCCAAGGTAACTCATTAGCAAGGTGTTTTGTGGCTGCGGCTGCACACCTCTAGCCCCGGAAAAGCTCACTCCAGCTGCAGCTTCACACTGGTTTCAGATACACCTCAAACCAGCCACTGGTCACTCTGAGCTTCCAGGATGGAAGCCCCAGTTAAAGGAAAAACAACCCACTTTGTGTCTGCTACTGCTCCAGTCACCCCCCAGGACCGAGTCAGAAAGGGACATTCAATCTCCAACTGCCGCACAAATAATTTTTCTAAGGTTTTAGTGTTTTGCCCGAGCACTGTCCTTGCAGCACAGCTCTGACAGCTCTAACAAGACCGAAACTCTTAAGTAACACATTCTCACCTGGTGAACTGCTTGCTCTCCTCATGCACTTCCATTTCACAGCTCTTAAACTCATTCAGCTCCTTCCTGATGGCCGCCTGCACAGAGAGGGAGATTTTTTGTAAAAGAAAGGGCTCAGATTGCAGCAGCCACCCCAGCTTTCATAGTCCATTAACACCAAACTGAATTTAATCTGCCCCTCCACGATGAGAGCTGGGCAGTCCCCAGAGGTGGCTGAGGAAGACAAGGACAGATAGTTCCCTGCCAGCTTCTTGAGCCTGCAGGGAACTGCATTGCTATGACCAACACCCAGTATCCTTGGTGTGTCCAGAAAAGGGAATGGGGCTGGGGAAGGGTCTGGAGTACCAGCAGCGGCTGAGGCAGCTGGGGGGACTCAGCCTGAAGAAAAGGAGGCTCAGGGGGGACCTTCTCGCTCCCTACAACTCCCTGACAGGAAGGTCAAGACAGGTGGGGGTCGGTCACTTCTCCCAGGTAACAAGTGACAGGACAAGGGGAAACGGCCTCAAGCTGAGCCAGAGGAAGTTTAGATGAGATACAAGGAAACGTTTCTTCGTGCAAAGGGCTGTGGTAGAATCACCATCTCTGGAAGTGTTCAAAAATGCGCAGATGGGGCACCTGGGGACATGGTTTAGTGGTGAACATGGTGGTGCTGGGTAAACAGTTGGACTCCATGATCTTCAAGGGCTTTTCCAACCTTAACGATTCCACGATTTAATGATTCTTACATCACTCAGAAGCTGAGGCAGAAGCCACGCCGGCCTTCAAACTGTGCCCACCCGGGCTCCACCTTGCCATGAGGCAGCAGGAAGCAGAGCTGGGACAGCACATGCAGATGAAGAGACACCGGTGGGGTGGCAGAGGGAAAGATGAAGAGGTGAAGCCAGAGGAACAGAGCAAATCTCCTTGTCTCACACTCTTTTGCATGGGACACCCTGGTCTGGCTCTCCTTCCCATCTGGGGCCAGGACACACTCAGTTACCTTGTCAGCTGGTGTCAGCTTTGTCCATGGCTTATCTGCTCGTCGGTCATAGTCTTGAGCATCTGTTACTTCCACATATTCATTAAACCTCAGGATCTTCCTGGCCTGCAGCTCTGCCACTGTAGGCCTTTGGCTAAGCTGAACACGAGCAAAAACAAAGGAGGTTAGTCTGAGCCTTGTCCACAAAGCAGATCCAGGACTAAGCACCCCAAGCAAAACTAAAACCAGTTCCCTCACTGGGCCTTAACCACAGCCACTACCAGATCCTGCTCGCAGCCTGCAAGGGAATAGGTAAACCTCTTACAGACTGGATATTCCCATTTGGATCACAAAGCCAGGCTAGGGCAGAACCCAGGCCACACTGTCATGGAGAAGGACACTGAGGGGTTTGGGAACAGCCACTACAAGGGTGAGCCCTGCATGACACCCCTAAACACAGCTTCAGCAACGGCAACACTCACTTCACACCCACAGGCCCTCGGGAAGCTTTTCCCAGCCATGAGTAACAATCACAAGTAACTTGGATGTAACAGCTAAAAGCAGCTGTTACTCTGCTCAGCTCCCACACTGCTGTTACTTTAGAAATGGATTTTAGGGAGCCTAGTGTGAAGTCATGGCTGCTGAAGAACTGTGTTAAAGCAGCCAGGCCAGCAAACCTTTCAAGTGTCAGGTGCCAAATTTAGTTCTCATCTCGCTTGTTACACTTGCTGCCAGCTCAGATCTGTCACTGACAAACATGGCCCTGGTGCCAACGGCTCACCGTGGGTGACAGTCCACATTCCAAAGTCACTGCAGGCCGAGGGCACTGGGGACACTTACACAAGAGCCCTGTGACTTCCCCCACAGCACGGTACCTACAACGTGCTCATTGCCACCATGCCCGGCAGCCCTGCCAGGTGGCCGTCACCGTGGGAGCCAGCAGTACCTTTCTGGTGAGCCGGCGCTTGATCTCGCGCTTCTCAGCTTGACGGTCAGCTTCATTTTTTGCTGCCAAGGGGAAAAAAAAACATTTTTCATGTAAGCATCAGGCTTTGAAAAGTGCTTTCTAGTCTTGAACAAAGGAGAGTATTGAGCTGGATCAGATTATCTACAGATCTAAAGGCTTAGGACAGGCAGAGAGTGCAGTACAACTCAATACCCTGTGTCACCTCCTGAACTGGCAGGGGCAAATATGCCCCTTACACAGCACCAATGAGTCATTCTCATGTCCAAGATCAATGGCCATATCATCAAAATACATCCAAGCCGCTGTGCAGCTCACTCCTTCACAAGGCTATTATAGTTTAAAAGAAAATAACAGCACAGATAAATATTTTAAAAGGAAACTTCCTGAACTGACATTCCCATTTCCTTGAGATGTTTATTTAAAACTTTTGCAGAACAAGATATGGCCAAGAGAAACAGTCCTGACTTCATGATGCACTGCTGCTTTTGAGATCATGCAAGGCAATGCTGTAATGTCTGGAACACAAATAAAAGCCCAGCCCAAACAAAAACACCTTTAACAGTTCTTGCTGTCTAACAGCAGAGTCTGAACCAGCCCACACACTCTTCCCTGAGGTGGCAGGCATGGGACAGCTATTCTGTCCATAATCATATGATCCCAGAATGGGTTTGGTTGGAAGAGACCTCAATGATCACTCTGTTCCACCCCCTACCATGGGCAGGGACATCTTCCATTACCCCAGGTTGCTCCAAGCCCCATCCAACCTGGCCTTGGACACTTCCAGGGATGGGGCAGACACAGCTTCTGTGGGCAACCTGTGCCAAGGACCTCACCACCCTCATAGGGAAGAATTTGTTCCTAACATCTAATCTAAGTCTCTTTCAGTTAAAAACCATCCCCACCTGAAAAATTAAGATGTTAAAGGCAAACTTATGGTATTTCTCAGGACCACCAGAGAAATGCTACTCACGCTGAAGAATGTTCCTCTGTTCCAGTTCTTCTGCAGTTGGTCTCTGACTCAGTCGCCTGAAGAAAAGTGTGACAAGTGCAGAATGTTGTATCTGGTCACTCATCAGTAGCAGATGAAGAATAAAACTGCCTGGTTTCAGTGCATTAGACAGCTTCCTCCACACTCCTCACTCACCACTGAGGATCAGTGCTGCCCTGTTTTACACTCTGCTTTGCTCAAACAGCTGCTCAGCCACTGGCAAGCTTTGGGAAGGGCTCTCCAGCTCAGAAGCAGCTCTGCAGGGAGCTCAGACAGCAGAGCCTGGGCTGTCACTAGCCCCAGCTTCAACCACCACCAGCACCCACCCTGCATCCATCCGCACCTTTCTACACCATCTGTGTTTTACATGTCTGTAATCTTTGAGATTTTCCCCTCCCAGTCCATTTAACCTCTGGAAACAAGGGCTTTTCAGCAGGATATTGTTCAACTCCAGGAGGAACTCCCAGCCTTTCTAATGGAGGAGGAACAGCAACACTCAACCTCCCAGCCCTGCTCCAGCTGCTGTGCCCAACCACCCACCCCATTCCAGCACAAGGTGCTTGGACAAGGCACCAACTTTGTCCAGTCCCACCCCACACACACTGTGCCAGCAGCTCACGCTGAACATCTTCATTATCTGTACCTGATCAGTGTTGTCCCAATCTGGTGACGGATTTCATTCCACTCCTCCTTGCTCTTCCGAGGGAAGACGATCTTCTCCTCCTGTGGTGCGGTTGTGTTCCCTAGCTTTATAGCAAGCGTATCTTTCCTCTTCACTTTGTTGGCCAGCATGCCTGTGGGGAGGGAGAGCAACGGGATGCAGCTCAAGGCTGCTGAGCCTGCCACAGCAATCCCAGCCCTGTGCCCCTGGCAGTTGTGCTCTCCCTGAGGGAGAACTGTCCTCTCTCCTTGCTCTTCCCAAGCTCTGCACTGCACAGCAGCAGCAGCCAGCACTCTTGTGTGACACCACATGCTCACCTAATGCTGTCCTACCTCAGGGGCTGGGACAGCACAGGCTGTCACAAGAGCCATCTGCCACTGAAGGGGTGCACTCAGCAGGTGAGTGCACAGGTTTGGCTGCAGAGCCTTGGAAAAAGCGAGGCAGAGGACATGTGCTACATCATGCAACCAAGAACCAGCTGCTTTGCAGCGCTGTGGGAACCAGCACTTTGATCCAGATCTCAGTGCAGCCAGGCACAAGTTCAGCAGAGCAATAAAAAAGTCAGCTGCAATGTCAAAGCCTTACTGTTATGGCTTTCATCTTCTTCCTCATCCTCGTCATCTTTATACAGGATGGGCCCCTCCGAGTCAGAGTCACTCATCCCTTCGTCTCCTTCCTGCTCCTCCGGGAGGGCCTGGGGTACCAGTTTGGGGATGACTGTGACAGATGGCACATCTCCAATATACACACGAGGACCTGAATTCTGCTCCTCTTCCTGGTCATCTTCTTCCTCTTCCTCATCGTCTGGACTAACAAGAAGCACACTATTACACCTCTGAACACATGGCACAGGGGCTGCGGAATATCCCTAAAATCAATACCTCCTTATCTCTCCTCAGGGAAGCCCAGAAACCAGAGGTGCAAGAGCCACTGCAGGATTCTGCACTGCCCCCTCTCTTCAAAGCACAGGGAGCTCTGGCCAAGGAAATGACAGAGGCAGGTTCTACAGAACCAAATAGCCCTCTGACCCCACTACTTTGTGACTTAAGAGATTCAAGCTCTGCTGTAACACAAGATAGTCCTTTTCCCACTTAGGTTTAGCAAAATGAAAGGCTAAGGAAGGCCACAGATGGATGGAACCTGGGACCTTGTTTGGTCTTGGTGCAGTTACAGACAGTCCAGGCCTGGATTCCTGGCATCAGCCTGTGTTTGTAATCTGGAACCCATTTCCCTTTGTGAGCAATAAAATCCCAAACCGAGGGGTAATTTCACGGGGAAGATACTCTGGCGCTTAAGAGGCTGAAACACAGATTTGGCCAACAGGGAAAATGGTTTCAGCAGAGACCTAAGCCCTGCTCAGAGCCGTCCCCACCACCACAGCACTGCAGGAGTTGGGAGAGCCGGCACACGTACAAGGAGGTACTCACACTTTGAGCATCTCAATGGTGACAGGCAGGGACCTTGTCCTGCCCAGGGTGCTGTTGTCTTCTCCGAAGCCATCGTTCTCAAAGAGCAGCGAGTGAGCCCTGTGGGACCCCTCTGGAGGTGGGGTGACAGGCAGAGGGCTGGCCAGAGCCTGCTGGATACGAATGTGCAGTGGGATTTGGGGCAGGCGAGGCAGCACGTGGGGTTCGCCAAACCCTTGCTCTGCCGTCCTCTTCGACACTTCCAGGGACCTGAAGTCTTCAGGAGGAGGAGGAGTCATCTCCTTGGGCAGGTCCAGGGAGTGCGGGGGGTCTAGGACAGGGGTGGAGGTGGGCAGGGCCACACGTGGAGGTTCAGGGGGTACATGGGTGGGCAATGGCGGCGAGGGCGAGGGTGGTGGATAAGCTGAGGTCACGTGCAGTGGAATCGGTGCTGGGCGACTCACTGTCACTGTCCTGTCATTTGGGGGCTTGGAGGTGACAACCTCTGATGTGTTGTTAGGCAGGAGGCCTCTCTTAGGAGGGAGAGGAGGGGAAGGCTTGGATAAGGCTGTACCACTGGCCATTACTTGGGAAAGTTCAGCTGAAAATAAAAACCACAAAAGCCACAATGTTTAACAGGGTATTTTTCCAGATATCCTTCACCAGTGTGGTAAAAGCATGGCAATGCATTCAGAGCCTTGGACTAAGCAGTCTCTGCTATTTTTTACTGGAATGTCATACCAAAGATAGCCAGGTTGCAAGGCTCTAGTTTGTCCTTCCTGCAGTAAAGGTAAGACTTGGGAGAGCAGCCAAAAACAAGCAGGCTGAGACAGGTTTGTGCATCCTGCTGCTTCAGAGAGAGAGGAATGGCACCAGCCCTTGAATGACAGCACAGGAGCCTGCCCAGGAATGCAGTTATGTGGGCACTTTATGGCTGTATTTACAGCATAAAAGGAATCCAAGACATCCAGGACACCCCAGACTCCAGTTGTTAACGGCTCACCTGCACATTAAAGAACTTCTTCGGAATTCTCAAAAAGTCTTAAAGTCTTACTTTTGCTCAGAGGCAAAAATCAGCAGAGCTGCAGGCAGCAGTGTGCTCCCCCCACTTCTATTCATCCATCAGACCCAGACCGAGAACACCCCACTGCCAGCAACTCCTCAGGATGAGGTTCTGCTTTACTCCCTCTGAACTCTGTTCCTTAATCCCCATATAAACTCATCTGCCACTACAAAGTAACTAGAAAAACTTCCAGAAATACCTTAAAGCATTTAGTCTAAATATCTGCTGTTTGATGAAGGAGAGAGAAAGAAATGGAGACATGAAAAATGCCTGCAGTGGGCAGCAGTCACAGGATCCTCAAACCCCGCTCTGTTCCTAGGGAAATTGCACCAGTAAAGACTGCTCTTGCTTTAGGAGTTTGCAGCTTTTAACATTCATGTATCCATGGCTTCTGGGGCTTGCAAAAAGGCTTTGCCTAAAGCGGCTGAGACTTGCTGCACATTTCCCTGGAGCGGGTGACGGTGACACATGGGTGTCCCCAGAATAGAGCTGGGGGAATCCGCGGTGCAGACACCACAAGAGGGTGCTGCAAGTGGGAGAGTTTCCTGAGATAAGGCCACATAACTGGAGAGAGGTGGGCACATTTTTGAGATGTTTAGCATTTTTAGACTTTCCCCTTGTAGATTAAGGGCCAGATTGTGCAAAACACAGAGTGCCCTCAGCTCCTGCGCAAGGGACTCCAGTGTCTCCTGAGCAGTGCTCCAAGCCTGGCAGGACCAGGCTTGAGGCACCTCTGGGTAAGAACAGAATTTGAAAGGGAGCAAGGAGCTGGCAGAAGGAAGAAAGAAAGGGCCTGGGTGGTGCTTGAAGCACCCTCCCAAGCCAGCCCGTTGCCCTCCAGTGCAATAGACCCAATTCCCAGGCTGGCACAGCCCCTTGTGACATACGAGCATGGGCAGACCTGGTGCTCCTGCACATGCTGTGCTGCCTTTGGCTCCTGAAACCTGCAAGAAGCACCAAGCCCTGGGGGTGCCACCAAGCTTTGGGAAAGCAGACAGCACCCTGTTCCCTGCTTGCTTGTTCAAGCTGATGCTGATTAAATTCCCACTCCCCAAGTATTTCCTGAGCTTTATTTTCAGCTGCTGCTTGAGACACCAGAACCGCTCAGGGAATGAGCATCCTGGGGACAGACAAAGGGGTGACCTGCTCAATAACACCCTCCCCAGCCTCAGGCTGTAACAGCGGCACAAAAGGACACCCCTGCAGTCAGAGCAGGCACCAAAGACCCGTGGAGAGCTCACAAAGCCAATTCCACTCCTGCCGGTCATCCACAGTGACAACACAAGGCTCGCACAAGCAACACCGCAGCTCCAGCTCCATCCTGCTGGACCAGAGGCCTGTGGAGCCTCCTCTACATCTACCTTCTTATCCAAGAGACAAAAGAGAACTGCCTGTTCTCTCCTCCCCTGCACACCCCACAGGTGCTCCGAGCCCAGCCCATGCTGTTGGGAAGAGGCAAGATGGCTCCGAACCAGAGGTTGGACACACTGCTGTTTCCAGCCACATTTTTTGTTCCACAAGTACCTCCTGCAATTAGTGCTGGGGCATTTCAAATGCCACCTGCAGTGTGTGCAAGCAGCTTAAAGAAAACAAGAAGGTATTTCATGGAGTGCTCAAGCATGGTCAGGCTAATCAAGCTGGTCTGACACACGGGGATTGTTAACACCGTACCAAGGTCACTTGCAAAACCTGCCAGAGCAAGGTGAGCCCCAAGCAGAGCAAAGCCATCCATCCACACTGAAAGCAGTGGCCCAGGCTACTTCAGATGGCAACTTGCACATCCACCACTGCCTCTCAAACCACACCTCGGTAACACCTCCAGTTTCTGTGATAAGTGCAGACCTGTCAGATTGATCTTCCCAGGAGCCTCCCTCCTGATCTGTGCTAACCCTGTCCAAAGATTAGGAGGTGTCTGTGCGAGAACTGCCTGAAACGCCAACAGGCCATCGCTGCATGGAAGTCATCCAAACTCTCAATGTTGCATCTTTAAGATCCCCAGAACTCCCACAGAGAACAGAGACTAAATGAGCTTTAAGAAACTCTCACCAAATCTTTTGCTTAGAAAAGTTACAGAGATGAAACCATTGAATTCTCTAAATGGGAAGATTCAGTTAAAATCACAGTTGAGCTGATTTATCCACGGGACAAGACATAAGGACACAACTCATATGTCAACAGCCCAGCCACAGACCTTACAGGAGGTGCCTCAGTATAACCACGGAAGTCTGAATTATTCCTGCCAGCTCCTGGTCTCTGCCCTAAGTGGAAACCACATGGCCTGGCAGTGACAGCCACGACAGACATTGTTTGGTGTGATGTGGATTTTTTGGGTTTGTTTGCTGGTTTCGTTTTTTTTTCCAAGAGCAGCTGAAAGAAGGAATCGTCACTAACCATACTCTCACAAAACCTCATCCACCATTCCCCAATCCCAGCTGAATCCCAGCCCCCAGTGAAAGCATCAACATTCAGACACTGTCTTAGATTTGACAGAGAACAGGCAGGCAGGGATTCCTTCCTGCAGGTAGCTGTTGGGAACAGATTGGATAGCTCATGGCAGAAGACTCCGGTAATTACACTGTTCCCAGAACGCGTGTGTCCTGGCTAAACACTGGCAGATCTGAGTCCAAACTGGACTGTTTTCAGGAAAGATGGTCAGACATTCGTGATGCAACTAAAAATCTTCCCTTATGAAGGGAAGAGCGTCTTGGCTCCAGAACATCTCAGGGTACAAAAAGCAGCTTATGGGGTCACTTACCTATTAGTGAGTTGCTATTTCTGTTGACAGGTTTGGGAGGAGGGACGGGCGGTTGTTTGGCAGGAGCTGTGCTGGTTGTACTGGTGGGAGCAGTAGTGTTGGCACTGACAGGAGCAGGGAGCAGAGTCCTGGGGGCTGGGGAAGGGGTAGCTATGGAATTGACTGTCTTTGCTGCCGTGGGGGCTGTGCTGAAGGGGGCAGTTCTTGCAGTGCTGCTGGCAGGCGTTGGATCCTTCGCCTGCGCTTCGTTTACCTCCTGGGAAGTGGAGGGAGGTCTTTTTGGAGGAAGCAGAGGTTGTCTGGGAACATGTGGCTCCTGAGGTGGTTCCAGTTCGGGGCCAGGGTGGCTGCTGGAGGAGCCTGCAAAGGGAGGCAGCTCAGTTTAAGGCACCAGAGGGCCTAGTGAGGGTGGGAAGGATCAGATGAGAATTCAAAACTGGTTCCAGGAGAATGTGAAGCCCTGATTTTGCACACATCTGGTTTCTTACCTTGCCTCTTCTTTGGTTCCTCCACTGGAACAGGCTTCCTAAGGCTGGATGGCTTTGTGGGCTCTTCCTCCTGGCTGGGCAGGTCACAGCCCCCAGGGCCACCAATGGGGACGGTGTGGCCATTCTTCAGTGCAGGTGGGTTCAGCTTCTCTGGCTCTTCACCATCTGCAAGGGGACGGGAGGAGAGAGAAGCAAAGAGAAAACGCTCAGAAGGCAGGAGAGAGGAGAGGTGTCTGAGCTGACTGAACCACCAGGGAGCCACACCAGCTTCTCTCTGGCTTCTGAAACTGCTGGTCTTCAGTTACCTTCTGCACAGGGCAGCACAACAACCCAACCAGCTGGAGCTCAGAGCCCTTGATTTCATTATCCATGAGTAAATCACACAGCACTGTATGCCATCAAGGGTTTTTCTTCTCCCTATCCTGCCTTTCCTCCTGTGTTTCAGATTAGTGTGCCCACTGCTGTGCTGCAGCACAAGGAAGTTGTAACTGAAGTCATAAACCTCCAGCAGCTTTTGTATCCACCCTCCATCACAGAGCAGTCACCAATTCCCTGTTGCAATGCAGGTTCCAACATGAGCCAAGTCATCTACTGCACGTGCAATAATAGACTTTCATGAAGTCTTCAGACTAGTGGAAGCACCTCTGCTTTCCTTGTTTCTATCCCGCATTTAGCACAAAAATCACTGCTCGACCCAAAACATCAGCAAGGCAGGTTTCCTCACTTTACCTTTGTTTAAATCAGATGTAATGACACATATCTAGAATTTGATGTAGCTCACTTTAACTATTTCTGCTTTTACAAATTCTAGCATGGAGTTTCCCAGTGTTAGAAGTAAGACCTCTTTTTGGAAAAAACCCATCCAATGCAACCCATGCTTCTGAGGGTCCTTAAACTCCTAATCTCCATGAGGAAATACTCCACCATTCTCTGTAATTGCCCTGACAGGACAAATTTTTGACAATATTACTCTCAAAAAAAGACTCAGCATCTACCTATAAGGGGAAATTGCCCATTTTGACTGATTCTCAACTCAAGAAAACTTGAATAAATACATCGCCCATTTGATTAAAAATCTTTTTCAGTTCAGTCTGCTATCTCTGAAGGAATTGGAGTGCGTGGCATCCAGGCCCTCCAGGTGCTAGACCCCAGCACACTCTGCTGCTCCAATTTTTGATAATTTATTCCACTGCTCTCCTCACCTTTCCTCTCTCTCCCAAGTATTACCCCCCCTTCCCTAACCTGGTGTTATTCAGAAGCTTCCCAGGATTTCTTTTCTACAAGAAACAGCCTTGGTTCCTGTGAGCAGCTGGCAGACAGTGCTGCCTCGCTCACTCACTGTCCTTCCCTGAAATGCAGGAGGCACCAACAGCAACAAGAGGGAGTTTCCTCCCCAGCCAGGGCTGAAACTCAAAGGATGAGCCAGAGATTTTTATGGCAGCAACTGCCTCTGGTTATCCAGAGTTTTCAGCAAGGGAGATAGGAACAGTGTGATCCAGCTTTCCTTACCACTCAACCTTGCCTGCCCTTCCCTGGCAGGGAGCTGCAGCTCCTGATGGCCTCTCACACCACCTCACTCTCAACTTCCAGTGACCGTCTTCAAGGTCAAGAGAATCCAATGCCATCTTCTTTCCTTACTCTGAGCCCAGTACCCAAATCCCAGAGCCCACAGTGTGCTGACCCCCCCACCCAAGAACAGCAAGGCCTCCTCTCCTGGCTTCTCCTCCAGGACTTACACCTCTTTCACCTCTAATCCTCTCTTCCTCATCTCAAAGGGTTTCCAGCATCTTTCCCCCCTAAGAACTCACCTAAGAAAATTAACTGACCTTGTTCAAGCAGGTTTTAAAACTGCAAACAATTACAATAACCCACCCTCACATCTTATGACTGCCCAAGTGTCTTAAACTCCCAGAGGGATTTAGATAATGCGCCTCTAATCTACCCCTCCTGCCAACACCGACTGCTCCCTCATGCCAGGGGTTTGCACTTTGTCCGGATTACACCCATCTTCTGCTTCTAAAACCAGAGCAGGTGTCTCAAAGAAGAAAACTCCACTTCTTAGTCAGGCTTCTGTTACACCCGTACAGCATGGAAAATCTCTGCCTCCTCTGCCCTCTCTAGTTGGAAGTTTGGTAGCCAAAGTCTTTGATCTCTCTTCCAGTTTCACCCCTGTGACCTCCCACCCTTCTGTACCTGGTGAACTCTGCAGTGAGGCACTGACACCCTCGGGTAGGTGTCGATGGCATCACTACAGCACAGTTGCGTTAAGATTTTCTCTCAGTTTTGCCTTTAGTGGTTTGGTCTGAAAATCACTTTTTCATCTCCAGTTTTCCACTTAGAATCAAACTTGCACTAGGCCAAGGCTGTCTCTGCAGTGTGTGTCCTGAGGTGCAGTTACACATTGCTCTAAGCCAAGGGCCACACTCCCACCCACGGGAGACGGGGGGCTGCTATCTCCCCACACCTTCCTGCCCCCTCCCTTGGACCACATCACACAAATCCCAGCCAGGTGACTGGATGGTGATCTGACAACTTATTTTGGCAGCATAATCCCAACTTGGAGACATCAAAGATGAAAGAAAAGGGGATAAGACTTCTTAGACAGCAGCAGAAACTTTAATAAGCCTAGTGGTGACTATGACACCATACCAGGAAGCATCTCTTGGAAGAAATGCCCCCACCCAAGCAGCTCAGAATTCATCTGTTTCTGATTCTTCTCCCAACCTGAGCCCCAGGGGCAGCACCTCTCCCATTTCGAACAGCAGGAGATGGTGAGTGACAGTGTGACAGCAGAGGCTGGCATGACAGCACAAGGACAGGATGGGAAGTGACCATAGCACAGCCCTCCCTGCCTGCAGGAAGGTGTCCCAGATAGGCATTGCACTTCCTCAGCACCATCTTCCTCCCTGAGCAGGCTGCCTTCCTCCCAGGTGGGAAAACAGACAAGAGAGAGCATTGAAAAGGGTAAGGCAGACAGGAATCACTTTAGCAGAAAGCCCTTAAATTTGTCTCCCAAGGGTGAGATTTGGCCAGAGGAAGGATCAGCTACACAGACACACACAGGAGAAGTTCGTTTGCAGACTCACCCTGCTCAGGCTCTTCCAACAGAACCCCTCTTTTTACCAGCTCCTCTCTTGGCTTTCGCATAGAAATCTTTCGTTCTAAAACTGATATTAAATTGAAAAAAAGCACTCAGAAAACAGGGCAAGCTTGAAGTTCAAGAAGATTTTTTTTTTCTTTTAAAGAGATTCTCTAGAGGAAATAAAAGGGCTTCAAATTTCACTGGTTTTACATGGATTAAAAGAGAGGAGGAACTGCATGTTCAGACCTGCATTTCACACTGCACTGCTGATCATGGAGCAAACCCTCCCTCCCCACAGCTGCTTGGGGAGCTTCCTTGAAAGAAAGGAATTAATCTGTCTGAAACTACAGCTTCATGGCAAGGTATTTCTGGAGAGATTGCAGGTGCCAACCCATCACCAAAGTCCCACTTTGGTTCTTACACTTGTCAGCACTCAGGCAAGGCCTTCTCAGATGGATGGAGGAAGGGACACCCACACAGCCCCTGTTACTTTACCTTCTGAAGTCTCCTTAAATTTGTCACTGCTTTTCTTTTTCCTCCACTTCCAGGGTTTGAAAATCTTGCCAAAGCTTGAGAACTTGCTTTTCCTCTTTGTAGGAGGTGTGGTGTCACCTGATTCCAAAACATCTACCCCCATGCTGGCATCACCTGGGGCGTGATCCACCTCTTCAGCTGCACAGAAAAGAAGGAAAAGAATAAAGAATTACTTCTGTGCTGCAGGTAACAGCTCCCATCTCCCACCAACCCACCCTACACTGGGAAATGGTGGCACACATTCATGCAAAGAAGGGAACAAGACTCTGTCTGTGGCTCCACTGAGCCCTCACATCAGCTTGGGGAGACACAAGTGGGGTTCCCAGCATAAAGAGGGCAAAGGGAAACTGATAAGGGCCTTGCTGATGAGACAAAGATTACAGAATCCTAGAACTGTTAAGGTTGGAAAAGACCTCCAAGATCATTGAATCCAATCTGTGACCAATCCCCACCTTGTCACCAGCCCAGAGCACTGAGTGCCACGTCCAGTCGTTCCTTGGACACCTCCAGGGATGCGGACTCCACCACTGCCCTGGGCAGCCTGTGCCAGGGACTGACAACTCCTTCCATTAAGAAATTCCTCCTGATGCCCAACCTGAACCTCCCCTGGCACAACTCGATGCTGTTTCCTCCTGTTTTGTTCCTTGTTCTCTGGGAGCAGAGCCTGACCCCCACCTGGCTGCATCCTCCTGCCAGGAGGTTGGAGAGAGCGAGAAGGTCCCCCTGAACCTCGTTTTTTCCAGGCTGAGTCCCCCCAGCTCCCTCAGTCCCCCCAGCTCCCTCAGCCACATATTAATTTAATTTTGCAGTGTCACAGCTTTGCCCATGAACACAAACCACTTCCCTACATTTTCTCATCTTCATTTGGAAGCAACTGGTGCTGGACACAAGTCATTACATGAAACAAACACCTTCCAGCCCACTGAGCTGATATTCACAACTGTCCGCACCCCGAAATCATCAGATCCATTCCAGCAGCTGGATGTGCTAGATTTTCCCCTCTCTGATTTTCCTTCTATAAATAAGGGCAGCAAAGCTGGCCAAGAGCAACAACTCCACAGGAAAGCGACACAATACAGGCCTGTGCTCCACCTACTGCACTGGAGTCTCTGGAGAACAACACAAGAAGGACACACACAAAAACCAAACCAAAGAGAAAAAACCCCACTCCCAACTCAAAGAAACCACTTTTGAAGCAGAACCAGAGCACAAAACACTAATCTGGAGTCTGCTGATCCTGATGTTGCTGTTTTGGAGCTAATAATGTATCTTCTGTATCCTACGAACCTCCACTGAGGATACAGGCCCTGATGTGAAAAAGCAGATTCCCATCAGCATAGGGAAGAGCATGTTCAGGACACAGGGGAAAAAAAAACCCACCAAAAAATGCATTGTTTGATGCAGCTCTACCTACAACCCTGTAGTGCTTCTCAGCATGAGATCTCAGATCCCAAGAAGCATGAAGCACAGGTAGCCACAGCCAGGGGCTCCTGAGCAGCCTCAGGCCACGGGGCTGGGGACAGGCTACCACTGTGTCACTGCAGGACAGACAGACCCCCATTTTCCAGTCTGAGCACAAACGGAATGGAAGACCACTGAAACACAGGGAAGAGAAGAACAACACAGGGAAACTGGAGAGTGTTTGAGCCACTGTTTGGCTGTTGGTTGTACTTTTGTTTAAATCAGCCCCATAACAGAAAGTCCCTCACTCTCTACCAGTCAAAAGCTGCTGTCAGCCAAAATTTATTTGAAAAAGCAAGATCAATTCAGCATCTGAGATGCTTTTAAATAAAAAAAAACCACAACAACCCTGACTTCATAACGGGAGAGAAATTGGGCGGAAAATAACATATACCATGTGAGCACCGATCCATGATTTTCTGCAGGGACGGAGGGAGGGCAGATGGAAGTGGGGTGGGGGGGGAGAGGGGTGGAAGGCATTTCAAGGTCCCAGAAACCCAAGAGGAATTGTCTGCATGTTTAGAGGCGCTTTCTTCAGAGACCAGAGCATTAGCCCTGGAGTTGCACATGCAATTTTAACAAGCAGTATTCACTGTGCTCAACAGAGCATTCCCAAACTTCACCAGGCACGAGCGCTTGCCAAGCACAGGCTGTAGACTGAATTTGAATCCCAAGTGTCATCAAAGGCATTTCCCTCACCTTTCCAAGGAGAGCAGTGCTGAACGCAGCAGTACCAAGCTCGCCTTATATCTACCCCTTCCCTGAGTTGCTCTGAGGAATGTCACTTATGTGCCTACCACCCAAGATGTCAGAGTGCTGCACTAAGCAAAGTAAGTTATTCAAAGAAAACTCAGCCATCAGGTCCAGGGATTAATGAAGAGCCCTCGGCACACCGGGATGTCTCCATTTCCAGTTAGAGGGAGAACAACACGCATTCTCCTGCCACAGCCCCCTCCGAGCAGCCAGGGAGGAGCAGAGAACATGGAAGGATGAGCCGAAACTGCAGGAGACACGCAAGGTATCGTGGAGGAGCAGCTAAGAGCAGAGAGGGCAGGGAGAGCCCACATGTGACTTTACTCCTGGCAGAACCTTTTCCAGCAGCTCCTGCAGCCCAGGTCCGGCTGTCAAAGCAAATACCATCCCAGGGTGGAGTCTCACTGCCAGAACTGCAACCACGCAGGTGAACACAGGAGGTTTCACAAGACCTTCACATCAAGAGCAAGTCACTCGGTCCTGCTGCTCTGCCTCACTGCTCCCTTGGCCGTGTTACAACTGCTCGTAGGCTCCTGCTGAGAGTCAGGTGTTGTCCAACACGGAAACACTTGGTTTTGTTGGTTTATAATCAGTTCCATGCCCAAAAACAGCCAGGCAAGAGGGGGAGACGCACACCCTTTTTGTCCAAACCATTTCCACCACCCTTTTGCTCTGTGTAGAATAAAACTTGACATGTTATTAAATATCCCGAGACCATTCCAGCCCACTGGTCACACTGATGCCAGGGAAGCAATTCCTTCCCTGATCCCCACCGGGATTCGTTCTGTCCTGTTGTACAGATGACAGGAGAGCCTGTCCTACCCTTCCACAGCACTCTTCCCATCCCTAACCACCACAGGGACATAGACATTTAAAGCAGTCTGTTGTGAAGCAATTATGACACTGAGGACTAATGAGCGGGTGGATCAGCAGCTGGAGGTGAGATTTACAGATCTGCATTCAAATAACCTTATTGTTCAGTGATTGCTCACGTTAGATAGTGCTCACACTCCCTCCAAAACGGACCTTCCCTTCCATTCACAGCCCATCTCCAGCTCAAATTTCCACGAAATGGTGCAGAGAGGACATTTCTTCCCTGGGAAGGCAGAGAATCCACCTTGCTGAGGCTGTGCCTCCTCCTGCTCTGCTCTACAAGGTACAGGAGGGTCCTTAAGCTGCTTTGCAATGCAAGGGGGAAACCCTTCCTTATCCGAGTCATGCACTGGGAAACCGGGAAGGAACCACAGTGCACTGCTCAGGGAACGAAACGGGGCAAAAATAGAGGAAACAGACTTCGAGGGAAGGGTGGGAAGCATCAGGAATCTGATGCCTTCACCCGACCTGTCCCTTGCTTAGCAGCAGCAAGAGACCAGCCTCACCCTCACCATGGTGCCAGGCTGGAAAACCCATTTTAAATACATGGAAAAGGTTAAATGAGGTTACACAGGCCTGGGTGAAGCCAGCAGAGTCCTCATGAGAAGGTCAAGAGATTCCCAGCTGGCAGGTCCCTAAAGTGACTCCACGCCAAAGCAGGGCCTTGTTTAACCCTTCCAGAAGTATAGTCCACGCTTTGGAAAAGTGACTCTGGAGGTGGGAGAGCCTCACAGAGCCCACCCTGACAGCTGGATGCTGTGCTTAATGTTCCAGCAGAGCCCTGGTTGAGGAAAAATCAGGAATAAAATATCTGCTGCAACTTCAGCACGTTGCCTGATGCTCCCAGGGGAGATGGCCTGGAACACGTGAAGCTCAGAATCCAGCTGGTCCAGGGACAGCGTGATGCCCCAGCTGCTTCCCAGCCAGAGCCTCCTGCCATTTCAAATCCACTCTCCCAAACACTTCAGCTGTTCTGATCTCATTCTATCCAAACAAGCAGGTGAATTTGAGCTGTTTAAAACAGCAGATTTGCGTTAACCCAAAATGTTTAGACTGAAATAATCTAGGGAAACGTCACAAAATTGGCACAGCCTGAACACAAAAGAAGGCAGGAAAGCTCCAGCAGTGCCAAGCAGCTTGGGATGCAATTCCCTATCGGTTTGCCTGGCCAGCTGGTCCTTCCAACCCTCCCCTGCAGACATGTTTTTGCTCAAGTCTTGCAGTTAAATTTCATGCAGAAAAAAGCTCTTTTCCCACTGCATCTTGTGGTGTTGAGTGACCCCAGTCATTTTTTTTTCCAAAACAGAGAAACCATTTCAGTGGAAGGAGCTAGAAACCCACAATTGTCTCTCACACCCCCAGCAAGTGGCTGTGGTGATGTGTCACCTGTTCCCAAAGGTCCTGTCAGGCTTGGGGCTGCCATTCTCATTAAACAGGGTGAAGCTTTCACTTCTACCACTGCTCTCAGTGGGTCAAACTGGCACAGCCAGGATCCATGGGGTCAATTAAAAACCTCACATGTAGTCACACCATGGCCACGCACACACGACACCCCAGCAGGCAGCTCCCAGCTGGCCCTCAGGAACCCCACTTATAAATGTCATGGCTTAATGGTCACACCATGGGCCAGGGAGGGAAAGCCACCACGTGAGCAAGGAGAGTTAATCCCCATCTTCAGGGATCAAGCCCCAAAATACCCCCTTTTGTAGAGCCAAGCACTGCCAGCCTGGACACAGGCACAGCAGGGACTTCAGGGACCAACAGGAATAACTAAAAAGCATTCCTTCCATTGAGGATCGTTTCTCATGTGGAAGATACCTGCAACAGTTACATGGAATAGTGGCACCTCTGATGCACAGCATTAAAGAATTAAACCCAACCTGGATCTAGTGCAGGGCATTCCAGAATTAATCCTGGTGAGTTTTTAAACTGTTTTAACTCAGGCCACACATCCTCAAAACGTCACCATGGTTATGGAGAAATTTTGCTTTTAAGCTAAAAATCACTTCAGATCCAAGTCTGAGACCACAACAAAGCAAGGCTGAAGGCTGTGAAGAAATCAAAGGATTGCATCTCAGATTATGACAGTTCATAATATCTTGAATATACTTGGGAGAAACACTACTGATTTTCAGTGTTCATGAGGGAAATGGCACAATCCTTTAAGGATGTAGGGTCAGTGAGCCCCAGGACAGGACTGCAGAATGGAGCTGATAGGAAAAGGCTGAGAACAAGCTGCTTTTCTCCCCCAAACGTTTCCACAGATATCCAAAGCCTGGTGGAGCAGTCTAAGAGAATGCAGAGTGCACACCCTCCCTGCACTACAATGGGGTCTTTGCCCCAGTCCTTTCCTGAGATGGTAAATTCTGGTAATCCTTCATTAAGAGACATCCTAATGAGGAAACATCCCTATTTTGATGTGTAAACAGACTTGCACAGTGTGTAAATCGTGAACTTGGGCCAGATTCCTTCCATCCACAAACCAGAGGTCACCCAGAACCCGATCCATCTCTTCTTGTAGGAGTTACTATGGGATTTGCACAAATCCCAGGCGTTTCTGTTCATAAGGAGCTCGCTGGGCATTTCTGTCTTTGGGCAAATGAGGTACTTCAGTGCCACGGCAGCAACTCTGCTTAATCACCTTTATTCCCCTAAGGAACACACCTCCCTGAAGCTCTGCCATCGAACAAGCCCACAAGGTGCATCGGGAAGTTTTGCTGGGAATGTGGCTGCTCATTACACACCTCAGATACCTGGAATACATCAGTACCTACAGCTCCAGCGGGACCATCGCAGCCCCGATGGCAGCGATGGCAGCACCGAGGCACTGCCACAAACCTTCTCGCTGCCACCGCAGTGTGGGTGCACAGACTGGAGAGCAACGCAACTCCCTCGTTTCCCACCCTGCTGCGTCCAACAGAGCACAGGAATCTGAGAAGCTTCCGAACGGCAACAGTTCAAAAAGCAAACACTCTTTTGAGGGAAATGCTGTTAAAAGTATTCAAAAAGCACTTTAGGTAAAAGTTTCTAAGCTTCCCTAAAACAGCTTTAAAAACTTGGTGTGTGTTTTCCTGAATTGCCCAGGGAAGATGTGAATCCTGAGCTTAAAGGAATAAAAGGTTGTGGTCACAAAACAGCCTCAAATGGTCCCAGCCCTCGGCTTCCCTGTGTTTTGTATGTTTCTAATCACCATAATCTTCACAGGACTCTCCTTAACAGCATCCTGCCACAGTTAATGCAAGAAACATCTCTTCAAGTTCCAGATTTAATCAGTAGGAACTGTGAGAGCTGTGCCATGAAAAAAGACTTCAGAGAGCAAATGAGCAGTTGAGGAAACACCAGGTCTGCTAGCCCCAGTCTCCAGAAAGCACAATATCATTACACCAAGCCCACTCCCCTGGAAATTACCACTGTTCTTGGTGTTTGATGAAAGAGCCCAAGACTGACCAGGCTGGCTTCTAACTGAATAAATCCAAGCAGAAGATGCTGTTAATCTCCACAGTACGAAGACAACTGAAGTTTTAGTTCTCCCTTCCACTCTCTCTATCACTTTATTTTTAGCAACTCTTGAACAAGACTAGCTGGAGTGAACTGGTGATGGAGAAGAGAGTCACTGGTTTCATCTGAGCCCGGAAATGCTTGATAGGATCAAAGTTAAAGAAGTGAAAAATAATGAAAATAAAAGTTTGTATCTTGAGGGAGCTCTTTGTGTGCCAATGTCAATTTCTTCTCTAAAAATTAGGTAATTCCATTTTACAGACACAGGTGAGCAACTGAGCCCAGCCAGCTGACAGCAAGTGGGAATGAGAGAAAGGCAACAGTGGGACGTGGAAAGTCTCCTCACAGGCAGTGCCTCCCCAGTCCCAGTGCTGGGAACAGCACCCACGACAGACCTGGAGTAACACTGACCCACACACAGTGCTCGGGAAGTGGGGCTGCTCCTAGAGGTTAACACAGCTGTGTTTTCTCCAGCCTGTTACTGAGATACCTCACAGGGCAGAGGGAAAACAAGCAAGGAGATGATTGCCAAGCCCTTGTCCCCTCGAAACTGCTATAGCTGCCCCAAAAGCTGGGTGATATCACACACAAGGAGGCAATTCTCGGTGGCTTTGGCCCAGGCTCACTCTCAGGGCTGACTCCTGCCCCACTCAGGTGAACTTTCCCACTATCCAAGTGCTTTGCAAAGGTAGTATCCCTGAATCCATGCTAGCCAGAGGCTGTCCCTTAAAACAGCAGCTTGGAGCCTGTCTGAAGATCAGAGAACATGTTGCCCAGTGATTGCACGTGAAATAAGTAAGAGAAAGGAAGGAAACGGAGTTATTTCTCTGGTTTCTCTCCCCAGCCAGGCGCAGGTTACACAAGTCCCACATTCCACTCCTCCCAACTCCTCCGTTTCACCTGCAATGCTGCCCTGCCGCAGCCCCAAAGTTCCCTCGTCTCCCCTGCCCTCCATTACTCACCAAAAGCACCTGGATTTACTGGTCTCGAGAAGTGCGGCTGCCCCATGAGATTCTGCTCAGAGCAGCTCTCTGGGAAGAGGCGGGAGGGGGAGAGAGGAAAAGTCTACGCTGAGAACACTTCAATGCTTTAAAACGATAAATCCACGCTTCGGACGAGGAAAGAGCCTGGCGAGTGAGGCGGCTCCCCACTCTCAGGCCACAGCTCCGGTGTCCGATGGTCCAGCACGGGTCCTGCTCTCCCAGTCCCCCATGGCTGGGCACTTGATTCTCATAAATAGGTGTCCGTGCCAGCTCCCTTCACGCAGGAATGCCTGTCATTCCAGAGCCGAGCTGGCTAGGGCCGAAGCTCAGGAAGGGGAGGAGACAGCCAGCCACGATCCAGCCACTTAGCTGCACAATCCAAATTATCAACACCCCTCGCTCCTTCCTCGCATCCAGTTTAGCAAGGAGAGAGAAAAGCTGGGAGCGAGGAGGAGGAGAGCAGTGTTTTTCTCAGGGATGGACTTGAAGAATCCATGCACAGCAACACACCACGGGATTTCACCTCCCAAAATGGGATTAAGGAATTTACAGCCTACCTGTGCCAGCTAAACACAAACCAAGGCAGTCAGGGATGAGACAGCCGTTCTCCGAGCGCTGTGGAAGCTGTACTACCCCAGAGCAAAGGGAATTTCAAAGAGAGCCTGAGCTGATATGCATCTAGCCAAATATATAATAAAAATACAATTTCATAGCAATTCCTCTCTCCGCTAAAGTTACCAGGAAGCGTGTCTTCTCGCTTAATTTAAATTTAACAATGGAAAATTTAAATTTAACAAGGAAAGTAAAAGTTTCGTTTCTGTTCATGGGTCACAGCTTGATGGTTAAGGTAACAAACATCCCCCTCAACCATCTGCCTCAAAATAAAAGATCTCCAAAGTTTAAATATGTCCATTTGGATTCCTTAATTTATCATTAAAATTTGGGTTAGGACTTTTGTGAACCTACAGCTCGTTTTCCCTGTACACCCCACAACAGAGGAGCAGGAAAATCTTTAAGCATCCAGAAGCTTAATCTTAGTTTGGGGAAAAAGGAAAAGCAATTTTCAAAAATGTACAGGAACTTGCTGCAGCATAAAAGGGATTAAAATCAGGAACCTGACCCCATGTGACACATCTAGGTTGGTTTTCCCCCTGTGTAGGAGAAGTTTTAAACAACAGGATTTGCTGCAGCACTCGGTGTCCCTGTCCTTGTTGGGCCAGCAAGAGGAGGACTTCAGTATGACTGAATACTACCCAGGCAGCAACTCCAATAGGAAAATCTTCTATTCCGGGAAATAACCAGATCCAAGATTGTTGATTTGGGCTGGTGCAGCTGGGAACAATCAATGCTGCACACTGCCCAGAGCAAATGCCGTGGGATTGCCGTTCCCAGCCCCATGGATCAGGGATGCAGCACTACAAAAACATATCCCAAAACAGAGCAAGGGCTAGTTCTGAAATTCTGTAACACCTCACCTGAGCCACAAACACACCACGAAGACCTTGGTGCTCCTGGTTTCCCCACTAATACACTAAATGTGCCATCAGGCAACTTGCAAATCCACTCCTCATCCAAAGCAGAGCCGTAAAAACATAGGAGGAAGGAGAACACTTGTGCACCTTCTCCACCTGCGTTGTGCTTGTCCTCAATCCCTGGTGCCAGGCAGGTGACCCTCACCCCACAGACAGCAGGAGCAGGTGGAGGAGCCGGGGATCAGCAGAGCTGTGGAGGCGGACAGCAAATACCACTGTCCTCCCTCGTGCAGGGCACACGGACATTCCTGGAAGTGTTGCTCTCCTCCACTTCCCACCACGGACATCTCCGTGCTCAGGCTCTCACTGTGGGCAATGAACATCCCGGTTCCCAGGAATGCTCCACCCCATTGAAGACTTTTTGCTTTGAAGCAAAGAAAAAGCCATTTTTAAAGCCACTTATATTCGCTGCCATCTGGCAGAGACCCACAAAGGTCAGAGATAAAGGCAGGAAGATTTCCCCACATCTGTAAATCAGAGGCCCAGCTTGGAAGGAGGTCTGGAAAAAACATCCCTGCATTTGGGAATGCTACAGAACGCTGCCTCTAGACCTGCCTGGCTTCTAAGGAATTAAAGTCACTGCCTTTTCTAAGGCATTTGCTGTGAATTCAGAGTGCACAGTGCACAAAGCTCTGTTGCAGAACAGATGACACGTGGTAAATTGTTAAAGCACAGCAGCACAATCGTATCTCTGACCCTTTATTTCTACATTAGTAAAACATGAAACATTAGCTTAAATTTCAATAAGACATATTTAAATAAATGGATTTAAATTCACAGTGGCTGCAGCCCAAGAGATGCACGACAGTTACTCAGGCACTGGTGCTGCACAGGAACCCATTAGGCTGTGAAATAAAGTCCTTTACATTTCTGTATCCTTCATTAGGTCTCAAAGACCATCACAAAGAGAATAACAAGATTTGGCAATGGATGTACCAGAAGCATTTATATTTCCTCCTGAAAGGCAGGGCTGTGGTGCCCAAGGAGCAAAGAGATACAAATCTGCATTTCAAATTGCAGCTGGCTGTGCACTTCAGCATCTTTCAGGAGTACCAGCCACAACTCTCTCCTCTTCTGGGGGAGAAAGCAAAACCCCACCAGAAAACAGCTGACAGCATGCACAAAACAGCAGAAATCCAAAAGTAACACCAGCATCATTATTTTCAAGGGTACTCCTGGCCAGAAAAACCCATCAGTCCATCCTTCAGCTCCACCTCTGGAAGTAAAGGTGCAAATTCTGTCCCAGAAAACAGAATGTCAAAAAATGTTCCTGCTTCAACTGCAGCCTGAGGTCAGAGCATGAGAGCAGCTCCTAAGAAACCCTCTGCTTTCAGAGGGCTTTGTTTCACCACTGGAGAAAAACACAGGACAAAACAACCTGCCCTTGTCTCACTGGACATCCAGGACAAAGGAAAACCCACATTTCAAGCAAGGGAAGAGTAATAAATGTCCAAAATTCCCATAATAATGAGAAGGGCCATCTGACTTTGCTGCACAGCAACCAGAAGAAACCAGAGCAACTGTTTTACTCCTCAGGGACAGATGAAGACCTTTTTAAGATTAAAAACTTGAAATAGCAAAGAGCTTTCTAAAGGAGAGCAAAATGGGAAACAGCTGATTGTCCCTTCAGCATTTTCTTTTAAAATATAGTAACCAAAAAACCCCAGTTACATGAAAATTTTACGCGATTTCAGGAGAGGCAGATGGCTGAAATAAAAAAAGACAGGCAGTAAACACTCAAACATGGGGTACGTGGCCTTCCTCTGAAGTTTCATTTCCTCTCCATCCAGCCCAGCATCCCATTAAACCCCTGGCATTTCCATGTTAATAATCTGTTTATATACTCTGTAAAAGGAACTCTTCTGGATTGTTTCACTTTAAAATCTAATGAAAGCCATAATGAGCCCAATATTAGCTCCTCTAATAAAGCCAGTGTTGTTCACATTTCGGTTCACACCGACGTGAAATGCTACATTCACCCGTGGTGACTCAGACATTTGTGTTCCATGATTCAGCCACAGGAACATTAAAAAGGACTCCGGCATTATCCCATCCCTGCCGACGGAGCTATTTAAAACCAGCGATACTGGGCGTTTTCCTTCAGCGCTCATCACCAAAGAGTCAGCAGGAGCTACAGGGCCTTTAAGGCTCTTTCACTGCGGGAGATGCACCCATTAAAATCCTCACGCAGGGACCACCTCACCAGGAGGGCTGGCAGGGAGGAGAAAAAGTGGCAGCACCACAACTCTGGATGTGTTTAATTGAATAATGGAATGATTTGGGGTGGTTTAAAGTCTATCTCATTTCAACCCCTGCCATGGGCAGGGACCCCTTCCACTAGACCAGGTCGCTCCAAGCCCCGTCCAACCTGGCCTGGAACACTTCCAGGGATGGGGCAGCCACAGCTTCTCTGGGAAATTCATTCCACTCCCTCACCACTCTCACAGGGAAGAATTTCTCCCCAATATCTCATCTAACCCTACTCTGTCAGTTTGAAGCCATTCCCCCTTGTCCTGTCACCCCAGGCCCTTGTAAATAGTCTCTCTCCACCTTTCCTGCACGCTCCCTTCAGGTACTGAAAGGCCACAATGAGGGCACCCTGAAGCTTCTCTCCTCCAGGCTGAACAGCCCCAGCTCCCTCAGCCTTTCCTCACAGGAGAGGTGCTCCAGCCCTCTAATCAACTTGGTTTCACCACAGTTTTTGTTTTCAGCTTTGGAAGAACAAGAACATGAAAAAATCTTGTATGTATACATAACAGCTCTGGCTGCCTACAGAGATGAGCCTGAGCTGTGCTCCGACACTGAGCGTGTGGAGCCGTTAACGAGGGCAGCGGAGCAGGGAACGGGCAGCAGACGCCAGGGACTCACTCTGAACAAACCAACGCAACGTGACGCTCTTCCTTTCTCCTCACACGGAATGAAAAGCCGGTGTGGAAGTGGAAAATGGGTTATTTATAAGACAGCTGGCATCACATTGTTTGGGTCCTGCAGACTTTGATGGTTCAGATGAGACAAATGTGAGCTAACTGCTCCTACACCACATGATTTCCTTCATGCTTCCTGTGACATTTCCAAGAGGGAAACTCCTACTTCCCAGAGCATTCCAGTCCCTGTGTCCCCACAGTTAGTCAGCACGGTGCTCCACCTCAGACAGCAAAGGTCCAGCACGTCAGGGACTCTTGGTGCCACTACCCATGTGCTGGTGTCAGGGAAGGTGAGCGTGCCATGACCCACAGCAGTCCAGATGTTGACCACGATGGAGCACAGCTGGAGGAAGAGATTGCTCTGCCAAGGAGCTGACTGACAGCACTTCCAGCCCCACCTTTAGGAAGGTGAGGCCATGCTCCTGGAAAGCCCTGCAGTCACACAGGTGGCTGGAACACAAGGAATCACTTCATTGTCACAGGGAATGGACTTAAAAAATTGTAAATTAAACTGGGCTTTGGGCCCAGAGGAGCTTAGGGCAAAAATACCCCCCAGCCTTGTTTTCCAGTGGAAATACAACTTCCATTGGAAGCAGGTTTTAGCCAGCACTGGAAAAGTCTCACCATCAATGCCTCCTCACCACTCCCTGCAATTACAACACAGGCCAAGTATTTTCTTGTTTACTAGTGAGGGAATGCTGAGGAATGTAATCTTGACAAAATTAAAGATTCAGTCACATCTTGGCTAACTTGACTAACCCTAACTTGATCACTATGGTGATTCACAGCTTTGCCATCTTGAGGCAAGGGAAACTCCAAAGCTGATGAACAACTTTTTGGAGCACCTTGAAGCAGCATTAAAAGAAAGTCTGGTCAGAAGCCAAAGGAAGCACACATATAGGATACATTCCAGCAAAGCATCAGGCATTAGCAAAGCATCAGCGTATTCCCAACAGGGAAGCATTCAGAGGCAGGATACCCATCTGCCACTTCCAGCTATATTATTAGGAACACATTAAGTAAAAACATGGAGAAGAAAATTACATTAATTATTGCATTGTTTAGAGGAGAATCAGGAATGGCATTTAGCTTAACTCTTGTTTAACCCTCTCCCGCACCAAAAACTCAAGATACTCAGAGAAAAACATATAAACTGACATCATCTGAGGCTCCTCACTTCAAAACATGGGGATGAAGAAAATCAAAATTCCCCTCCTTCCAAAGCACTGCCCAGCACGAGCTTTTAGGGCTGGCCCAGCACAGCACACAGTGCTCTTCCCAAGCGAGAGGCTGCTGCACAGTCACATCCATCACAAACAGCCTTACAGGACAATCCTAACTCATATGACTTTACAGCTTTGTGCAGACATTATCCAAAATAAACAAGTCCTCCAGCAGAGCAAGTACATCTATGCCATTTACAAAACCAATTTGACAAAGTCTGTTAAGTGCAACACTGGAAACTGTAAGCTAACAGCAAGAATATCACTAAATATGAAACCTCTAAATTCAGATTAAATTGCAATTAACCCTAAGGGGTAGGACTATATTTAACTCTAAGTTAGTCTTCAGTGTATAGGTCAAGGTCCACAGACTCATGATCCCAAATTTCTCTTCCTACCTCTAATCCTTCAAGATGTCAAACTTCAGCTGCAAGCCTCTCTGCCCACACAGTAACTGAAAAGAAAGGCAGCAAGATTTCTCTGTAAAAGTTGTTTCCTCTTTTAAACATTTCACAAAAATCTCAGTAAATGCATTTGCTCTGCATACCCAAAGCTGAAACTGCAGCAAAACCACCTCTGTTCTGCCAATCCAACGGGCTTGCAGCAGCCGCACCGCACCAATAATCCAAATTATCCTTCAACACCTCCAGCTCTCCAGTCTGAAGTTACATTTTTTCCAAATTACTGCACAAGCCAGGCAGTGCCAGGGCATCCTACCACCCCTCACTCGCCTGGCTCTGCTCAGGGAGACTTACAAAAGCGCCTTGGTTTAGTTTTTGGGGAACACCCAATTTCCCCACCGCACCTGCTCTGCTTTAATTATTGACTAGGCAAGGAGCTCCTGATTAAAATGCAAGGCAAGTCTGGCACACAACCTCAGCTTCTGATCATCTCACGCAGATACAGTTGGAAGAGAAACCCAAACTCCCTACCACAGTTCAGGAATTAAAAGAAAGGGTGGATCAGTTTCAGTTGGGGCACTTAAATTCAGCAAGGAAAATACTTTTTGTACCCTTGCAACTGAAAACTCTCATAAAATCTGAAATTTTAAAACACAGCTTTAGGTTCACACACAGAGAGAAGGTTTAAAAGCTTCCTTTCATTTGTACTGTGTTTTTACAAGCCATTTCTGCCAGAGTAAATCTAACAGGTAATTACAGGTCTGACCTCCTTCTATTGCACAAATATGCCTTTGGAAACAATGTGGATAAATATTTGCCCAATACAAGAAGACAACTCCAAGAGGAACCATTCCAGTTTATCAACTCTGTGATTCATGTTGATACAAGCTTTATTCTCTATTTAAGGAACAAGATAACACTTAGGAAGTGCATCTGGCCAAATTATGCTTCATAGATGTACCATGGGCCACCCTAAACAGTGGCACGGCCAGACCTCAGGTCACACCCAGACAAGAGCCATCAGCAAGACAGGGAGTGAACCTCAGCCTCAACTCCCAATATTGACTCTTGCTCAACCACCAAGGTATCTCTGAGCAGCAGCGAGGCTGAAGATGGAAACACGATGAGTAAAGCATTGCTGCTAATGTTAATAATGCAGTGCTGGGGTTGTGCTGTGTAACATCCCCTTCTTCCCCTTTGGAACTGGGGAGAGAATTACGGAGGCCCAAAGGAGCTGAAAGCAAAATGAGAGCACTCCACCTGCTCCCTTAGGCTCATCCTGAAATCCCAATCCCAGATGCTCCTGTTTTCTGCCAGTACCAAGAGAACTTGAGAGAACAAGGTGGTGGCAGCCGCAGGCACAAAGAGCCATCCTGGAACAAGGCACAAAAATGAGACAGGATGATTCAGAGCCCCAAACCATACAGACCTTGGGTCCCCAAACCAATCGCTGTTTACGCATCACACTGACTCACATGAGTGCAGGGACAATGCCATGGGAATTGTTTACAGTGTCAAGGTCGTTTCACATAATTCAAGGAAACGCCAAGAGATGAGATAACACTACCAGTTCTGAAGGTACAGCTAATCCTAACCTTGTAGGAAGCTGTTTCTCCCCAAGTTGCTCCCCCTCTGCAGACACAACCCTTCACACATTCCCAGATTCCTCATTTCACCTCATTCCCTTCATCCTGTGTCTGTAGAGCACCAGCAGCAGCCTTATTTAGGAGCAAATAGCACCACACCAAAACAGAAGCTGAAAATCATTTGCAAGACTCTCAAATAATGCTCCCCTCTCCTCCCACGTGGCAGGGCTGGACATGGGACTGCAGTCAGAGCGCTGCCACAGGCACTGCTGCTGGCAGGAAATGGGGTTCAATTCACAGAATCACAGAAGAGCTGGGGTTAGAAGGCACCTCTGGTTGGACCCGGTCCAACCCCCTGCCAAGGCAGGGTCTCCCAAAGCAGGTGACAGAGGAATGTGTACAGACCATCGAGGATGGGCTGCGAAACAGCAGCTCAAACCTGCCCGCTGGAACGGCCCCGAGCTCAGCAAGAATGAGCTCCTCAAATATTTACTCACCCTCCCAGACAAATTCTGCAGCATAAGAACTATAGCACAGGACTATTTCAAGTATGTCAGCTAACAAGCTTCCAGCCAGCCTAATGGGAGCTGCAGTCCCACCTTCACTTGGATGCAGATAACCCCCACACCAGCAGGATACACAGAGGATTCACCCCTTTCCTGCCCAGGGCAGTCCTTGGGAGCCTCACACCTGAGTTAAACACCTTGAGACACAGGCTGGGATCAAAGAATGATGTGATGGCAGAGATTAGGCAGCCAAAGAGCTCCACTCTGCATCCCATGGCTCCGTGAGGCACTTCCCAATGCTCAAAGAGGGAACACTGCTGATTAGGGAGAAAGATCTTAAAGGTAAGTATCAGTAAAAACACCCCACCATGCCATCCACCAAAATCTCCCTCCTCAAAATCCAGAACACACCAAAACTCAAGTTCAAGGGTTTTCAGATTGCAGGAGGAATGAGCAAGATCTACAAGAAGTCACGGAGAAAACCAGAGGGAAACATTTGGATTAACTAATTTATCCAGGGTCCGTGCCTCCTCTATCAGACCATGTTCCAGGAATGAAAAGTGGCTCCAGTAAGAGTATTCTTCAAGAGTATTCAGTTATAGCAAGGATACCTTAGAGCAAGCGTATGGTGTGCAAAAATTATGGTGTATAAACACAAATATTAAACTGTTCCTCTATGCACTTTAGGTCTGAAATCAGGAATTTTTTCTTGTGCTGAATTTCCATCTCAAAAAGCTTGTGGAAAGTGCTGACTCCTTTGCTGTAAGAATTATCCCCTGAGGTCCCTGGAATTACAGGCTAGTGCGATGCCATCTAAATCCATCACCTTATCATCAGCAGGGCTGGCTGGCCTCTGGGCACTTAAACTGGCCCAAAATCCCCGGTGGCCCCTTGGCTACAGCCCCCACATCCTCTCGCTGCCTTCTTTAAGACAGCCCAGACACTTTGTCATTAGCAACCCTGAAGCTCACTTCTGCAGTAAATGAGCTCCTTGGATCTTCCAGAACAATTCTCACCTTCCTCAAGGGAACAGAAAAGAATAAAAATAAAACCTCACCAAAAAATCTGCAGTTCTTAACAAGATCGGCCTTTTAAAAAAAAAAAAAAAAAGATAATCAAAGCTTGGAAACTAAAAGTTGACTGATCCTTTAATGACAGAACTTTCCTGTATTTATAGAAATTTCTGGTTTGGCACAAAAACATCTCATTTAGTGGGTGTTATAAAAATCACTTCTATACTCTGGTGATGCTGAAACCAAGAGGCCTGGTTTAGTGGTGATTGATCAGAGAAAAACATTTTCCATGACTTTGAAACCCAAATTCTAGTTCTCACTGGGCTATAGAACGTCACCTCTCCGCTGTCCGTGGTCATCTCGAGTCACTGTGTTTTGTGCTGCTGCAACCACTGCTGGAGCTTGACCTGGCAATGACAATGCCACTGTTCCAGCTCATCCAAACCCTGTGTGGAACTCAGGCCAGTACAACCTGGAGGTCTGTGGCCCAACAGGAAAACAACCCCATCTGTAATGACCACAGGCACTGACTCTTCTCTCCTCCTTACAGAATCATTTTGGTTCCAGGGTTTTCCTGACACTGGCTACCTTGCAATTTATCCAACTCCTTAAAACCAAGCTTGAGATAATCCCTTTTAAGCACCCCACCAGCTACTTGTGTTTAAAACAATCACCACAGGCTATCATGGATGCAAAATGAGACTTTCAAACCAAAACTAATTATTCTCTGCAAATATGATGGCTCAGAACAATTTCCATCACGGAAACGCGCTCAACGGCAGATCGCTGATGCCAGGAAGGTGTGACACAGGGAAGTCTCCTTTTAAACTTGTCCTTGTTCTTCAGTTCTTTTCCTAAACATCTGTTTAGGGATGAGCTTAAGGGATCCTTGCTGTGGAGGAGTGAATGACTTCAGGAGGCCACAGGGTGTTCATTATCAAACTCATTTAAAAAAAAAATAACCCAGCACTGCTGCAACGCACTGTCCCAGACACCACCTCCCAACATTAACTCCAGGAAGCCTGATCAGTACTTTTTCCTGAAAAGGAAAATAAGAAAAAGCCCTGAACAGGGCAAGGGTGCCAAACTGACTCACATAATCCCATTAGAGTTATCCAGAGCACTCAGTTTGCTCAGTATCTGAGAGATAACAGGATTAACTTCATGTTCAACATCATTTCAGCCTAATAATTGCAGAATCACTCCTACAGCCGTAATGTCATTGATTCAGCAGGGGATTCCCATCACCCCCCCACCAGTCCCAGCCTTGAAAGCCCCTTCATTAGCGTCAGCATCTTAAGTTAATTACTTGGAGAGATTTTCCTTCCCTCTCCCAAAGCAAAATGTAACTTAACCCCTGCAACCTACAACGCTTGGGCAGAACAAACTCCTGCCTTACCTGCAGGAAGGGACCCTGTTTACTTTCCTAATCACCACTTCAGTTTCCAAGATTTAATGTTCAGACCAGAGAGCTGGAGGTGGGGAGGGCAGGTTTTTCATTATTTTGGTTGAATTTCAACAAAAATCATGGCAGAGGCTGGCTACAGTCCTCTCAAAGATCAAGGTTCAGCCCCAGATCCCTGCCTAACTCTGCCTTCCTGGGGACAGGCGGTTGATCTGCTCTCTAAGAGCAGAGCTTCCAGGAGTGACTTTCCTGCCAAGCCATGACTTGCTGCTCACCTCACCTTGGAAACGAGTCCCTTAGTGCAGCGGGGCTGGGGAAGGAAAGGGAAAGCACACAAAGCAAACAGTACACAGAGCTGCTTCCGACCCTGCAGGGGAACAGAGCACAGGAACCGGGACGTGTTTTTATAGGGGATTTTTTCATGGAGTGCAGAACGCTATTAAATTCTACCTTTCAAGTGCAGCGGGAGGCTGTGCTACACCAATTAGGCCAGTGTTGTTATGCTGGCACTAAGCCTGATATGGTGACAAATCAGACCCCACTGCACTGCCTACAGAGTCAATGTCCACAGCCACTGCTTGGCTGCACCGTCATGGTTTGTCTCTTTTACCCCGGAACAAAAGGGGAGGGATGGAAGGGGGGAAATCTCCTACAGAAATGCAATTCACAAAATTCTAGAATGGTTTGGAAGGGACTTTCAAACTCATCTCATTCCACCCCCTGCCACAGTCCACTATCTCAGGTTGCTCCAAGCCCCGTCCAGCCTGGCCTTGGGCACTTCCAGGGATCTCTACAGCTTCTCTGGGAATTCCGTCCCAGCCCCTCCGCACCCTCCCAGGGAACAGTTCCTTCCCAGTATCCCATCCAGCCCTGCCCTCTGGCAGTGGAAGCCATTCCCTGTGTCCTGTCCCTCCCTCCCCTGTCCCCAGCCCCTCTCCAGCTCCCCTGGAGCCCCTTTGGCCGCGGCCCCCCGGCCCGGCCCCGCGCGCCCTCTGGCGGCCACAGCGCGGCTCTGCGGCCGCTCGCGCTGCCGGACATTGGGGGGCTCAGGGGCGGCCGGGGCCGAACCTCGGACACGGAGGGGCTGGAGTGTGTGTCCAGAGACGGGAAACGGACCTGGGGAGGGGTCTGGAGCACCAGGAGCGGCTCAGGGAGCCTGGAGAGAAGGAGGCTCGGGGGGACCTTCTCGCTCTCTCCGACCTCCTGGCAGGAGGGTGCAGCCAGGCGGGATCGGGCTCTGCCCCAGAGAACAAGGAACAGAACAGGAGGAAACAGCGTCGAGTTGTGCCAGGGAAGGTTTAGATTGGATATTGGGGGAAATTCTTCATCAAAGGGTTGTCAGTCCCTGGCACAGGCTGCCCAGGGCAGTGCTGGAGTCCCCATCCCTGCAGGGGCTAAAAGCCGTGGCCTCGGCAGTGCTGGGGCAATGGCTGGACTTGAGGATCTTAGCAGGCTTTTCCAACCTGAAGGATTCTGTGATTCTGTGGTAACAAAACTGCACAGCTGGGTTACACCAGTGTGCAAAGCTCTACCTTACAGAGCTTTAAGACTAGCTCTAATAGGAACCAGGATCCATGGCAGAGCCTGAATCTGCAAAGCTCAGCTCAGAACCTGCAGAGCCTGAGCACCCTCAGGCTGAACAGATCTGTACACGGAATTTAGCAACTCCTATAAATGTTATTCTTCATGTGCCAGGGAATACAAATTCATCATAACCCAGATGGTAAATCCTTTTGAAATCTTAAAATCTATGCTTCACAAAACGAGACAAACCCAGGCTGGGTTGAAGAACCACGTTCTCCCTAAGCAAGTCATGGTTATCCACTCATCCCATCACAACTGGATGGGCCCAACCTGTAAAAAAGCCATCTCGTATCTCTGGTTTCCTGTTTGTTTCAGGAGACAAAAGACACCTTCAGCAATCAGAGCCAGGGCTCCTTTCCAAGACCAAGCAGATAAAGTGGTGATGTCAGCAGTGACAACATCCAAGTGTTCACACTGGGACTGCACCTCAGGACAAGCCTGAGGGCCTGGGAGTAGCTTTGTCCAGCCAACAGCTCAGCTAACACTATTTACAGCTCACAAAGGCAGCAAGATAATGAGAACATTCAGTGTTTTGTTTTTAAAAGGTCGGGTTTGCCACTCAGCCTGGACACATTGCTGCTGTGTGAAGAAACAGTAATAACAAAAATCACATTAATACTAAACCTGCTTGTCTCTGGTTCCAGGCAGGCTCCTCTTCTACTCCCAACCCCAATAAAATCAGCTACTAAAATCCCTGGACAGAATTTACAGGCAATGTTCCAGGAGCAAGGTGAATTTAAGGTCCAACAAGTTAAAAAAGAAAACTAGAAACTCTGGAAACCTACTGCCCTGCTCCATGCCCTACTTACTGAAACACAGGAACTCCACACTTACTGTTTCACAGCAAGTCACCCTGAATTACCCAGAGGATTGACTGCATGTCCTACAAGGTCTTATCTCTTCACACAAGGAATAAGATTGTTCAATTCTGTCACAAAGCGCTTCAGTGAATGACATTTCTCACTCAACATCAACCTTTGTCACTATCTTGCTCCAACCAGCCTGGAGGCCAAAGAATCTCCATCCCAGCACATCCACAGCTGACAGGAAACCACAAAACCAGCAGAATTAACCTCTGCTTTCCCCCAGAGATATGGGTACAAACTACAAGACCATTTACCACAACAGCTTCAAAAGTCACTCAAAATGGGGTGCCACAGAATTATGAGGTCTCTGGCAGGTCACCAAATAATCTCTGTAAAACACTTGGCTCATAGCTCAGGAGGGAAAGGCAGCAAGAGTTCAGACACTGCCTCGAGTTGTTCGGAGAGGAATTATTGGGTATTAATTTTCAGAAATGCCATGCTAACTAGATGGATGGCTGAGCTGAACCACTTGCAAATACAGCAGGCAGGAAAACAGCACCGACATGCCACCGAGTGCCCCAAGCACCCTGACAGCACTCAGTGCATTAATTACACTAAGAACTAGAACAAATTTAAGAACAAAAGGCTGTCAGGAAAATGTCCCAAAGTATTTTGCTAACCTGTCAAGTGCACTCGACTTATTTACAGTAATGCTCTCAGGTAGGTAAGGAAATGCTCTATGCTGCACCTTGTTTAAAAGTCAAATAGTCTCCACCGAGATCAGTTCCAACCTCTGGTAACCTGCCTGAGGAACAGTAGGAATTTGCCTTTCTACCTGCTTGCAAATTAGTGCACATCAACTGTAATTAAGGATTTGATCTCAGGCACTTTGGCCACTTCAGTTGTTCTGCTGTATCACACAGAGCAGTGTTAGTGCTGCACACACAACATGCAGCATCTGAGGGGAATCACAGCTTCTGTGTCTTCCTGGAGGAAAAATCCGTTCTTTTGTTCTGGAACAGACATTATGAGGAGATTTCCATTGGCTACTTAGCAGTGACTGTTCTTCTCCAGCAGACCTGAGTTGGTGACAGCAAAGCTCCCAGCGCCAGAGTGCTCTGACTGCACATCAAACCCAGCACACACTGCTGGCACTGACTGCCAGCTCCAGCAGCCTGGCTTAAACTGAGACCTTAGAGCCCCTTCCAGTGCCTAAAGGGGCTCCAGGAGAGCTGGAGAGAGACTTGGGACAAAAGCCTGGAGTGACAGAACAAGGGGGAGTGGCTTCCCACTGCCAGAGGGCAGGGATGGATGGGATATTGGGAAGGAATCCTTCCCTGGGAGGGTGGTGAGGCCCTGGCACAGGGTGCCCAGAGCAGCTGTGGCTGCCCCTGGATCCCTGGAAGTGTCCAAGGCCAGGCTGGACACGCCTTGAAGAAACCTGGGACAGTGGAAGGTGTCCCTGCCCATGGCAGGGGGTGGAACAGGATGAGCTTTACAGTCCCTCCCAACCCAAACCATTCCATGATTCTATAATGGTTCCCATAATGGTTTTGAATTTCTGAGCATCTGAAGGTATAGCTCTGATTTTTGGGGATAAAGATGGGAATCAGGCAGCCAGCCATGCATCCTGCTGGAAAAAAGCAGCAGAGCAGGTGGGATAAGAACCAAATATTCACGTTTTCAGCCCTTTCCTCTAATCAGACTATATTTAGAGTCCAAGTCTCCAGAAGCAGCAGATTCATATCACACTGGTTTCTTTCTGAGGCATGTAACCCAGGAGTCAGCTTAGATGCTAAAACAAATTACTTCTTTGTTTGCACAAAGGTGAAGGACTTGAAGAGTATTTCCTATTTTTAGGAGGAAAAGAATTGGGAAAGAAGTAGCACAGCAGGAGATAAAGGGGATGAAAGTCAAAGGGAATGAAAGTCAACATGGAATAAAGCAGTAGCTGCAGAAGACTCTTAAAGCATCCATAAACTTAGTATTTCAGGAGCTTTCTAAAAAAGCAGCCTTGGGTAACAGCCTGTGTGTGCAAAGGCTACTTCACTAATATCCCCAAATATTTCAGTTTCACAGTTGTCCCACAGAGATTTAGACCTTTTAGGGACTTAAAGGTTCATATTTGAATACCTGAAGAGGAAGTGTGTAAGCATAGGCAGAAACTGTCAACAGAGTGCAAAGTACAGGAGGTCAAAGGACCCAACAGCAAACACTTTACATGAAAAGGCATTCCATGCTCCCTCTGAACCTGTTCATTAATGATTGCTCGTTACTGGGCAAGTGAACTGCAGGTCTGCTCCCACCTTAGGTTGATCCAACATGGCAGCAGAGCTTGCAAGGAACCATGGGCATAAGGTGAGACTTGCCCTGCCAAGCACAAAGCTTCCACTTCAATATTTTGCTTTTTAGATCTCACAGACTTACAGACAGATTAAATACTAAATAGAACACAATCTCCTGACATAGAAAAAGGTCCAAACCTAGCTCAGATCATGGTAAGGTGAGTGAGTGGTGTTTGGGAGGGGGCCTGGGCAGTGACAGCACAGGCAGTAGCTGAACAGCAAAAACAGGCTCCAAAAATAGAGTGTGATTCTTCACCCGCACCACAGGAAGGATCTGAAGAAGGGAAAGGTATTCCAGAGACATTTCCCTTCAACAGATCACTTGTGTAGGTGGGACCTTGAGGAAGCTTGGCCTGGCAGCATGTGTATATTTAGATTTCATTTATTCCCCTCCCTAATCCCCATCCTCCCACCGGCACCTGCCCCGCCAGCTCCTCCGGGGCAGTGCTGTCCCTCCAGCAGGGACCCCGCGGGGCTGGCGCTGGTGCAACACCTCCCATCTCCTCACAGAGAAGTGCAGGTTCCCCCACTTCAGAACCTCCTCCTTCTCCATGTCACTGCAACCTGAGCAGTCTGTACATTCCTAAAGCAAATGCCAGTGACACAGGCACAGCCTACAGGGAAGGAATTCAGTTTTAAGTCCAGCATTAGTGACAAACAAAGACATGTGAGGCTGCCCTGGGAATGACACACACCCCTCAAATTTACTGCAGAGAGCTGATGTAAAACCATAGAATCCCAGAATGGTTTGGGTTGGAAGGGACCTTAAAGCTCATCCAACTCCACCCCCCTCCAATGGGCAGGGACACCTTTCACTAGACCAGGTCGCTCCAAGCACCATCCAAGTGGGCCTGGAACACTTCCAGGGATAGGGCAGCCACAGCTTCTCTGGGAAATCCATTCCAGTCCCTCACCACCCTCACAAGGAAGAATTTCTTACTAATATCCAATCCAAATCCATCTTCCTTCAGTCTAAGGCCACATGTGGCAACTTAACCTACAGTCACTTGCTCAGGGCCACGTCCCAAGGTTTGCCAGAAGTTTCTGTGTATTCTTCTCTATACTTAACTCAAGGCAGGGTTGTGAGCAAATTTTAAGCTGCATACCTGTTCTAGAATACCATGTATGGACAGCTCTGAAGCTTCACTGCAGCTGCCTGGAGACCTGGCTTCCACTCGTCCTCAGGGATGAGCATGAATTAAAATCTGAAGACAACAGCAAATTTCATTTTTAATTAGCCAGGGCAGTCAGCCAAGGAAGGCTCCCCCACCCACCCATGGCTGGTGAAGCCTGACAGCTCAAAAGGATTTATGCTTCCCTGTGCATTCCCAGTGGCCATTCCAAGCACACCAGCTCAAACAAGTGCCAGCCATGCAGCATTGTGAGTGCAGTTAATATCCAACCAGGGAAGGACAGCAATGCACCCAAAGCACCAGGCTTGAAGGGAACAAAGGGCATGGACTTGGACTTCAGCTCAGCTCCATCTTACCTCATCTCTGGGATCAACCCAGGAGTCCTGAGCTTAACAGCACTTGGAGAATGAATATCCTTAAAAGCAAAGGAATTTTAAGGAAATTATAATAAAAGATCCATCCATTTATTCTGCCTTTAATATGGGGCTCTTGGCTCGCAGCACAAAGGAGGTAACACGTGAAGCTTCACAACCAGCCATGGGAGGTGTCCGTGCATGCAAAGACCCAGTACAGATGCTCCATTCTAAACTGGCACCGCTCAAGTTGTTCAGAGGGAAAGGGGAGGTAACTTTATTTAAGTTGGCAAAATGCAAACAGAACACACAGCTTTTGACATCCCAGGCCACCAGCACTCATCAAATCAGGGGCTCTCAGAAACCTCAACAGGCTCCAGCTCTGTGTCTCACTGATCTAGCCAAAAAATGCAGTTCAACTGCACGTGAAAAAGGACACAAAGCTTTGTGATGTGAACAGAGGTGGCTGGTGGCAGTCCCAGCACAGGCTGAGTCCTGGTGAATAAGCAGAGCTCACTGATCACAGAATGGTTTGGGATGGGAGGGACCTTGAACCTTGTTCCACCCCCTGCTGTGGGCAGGGACACATTCCACTAGACCGGGTTCCTCAGAGCCTCATCCAACCTGGCCTTGGTGCTGCTCAAAGCCACCCCAGTAATTCAAGCTCTAGAGACTGGAACATGGCCCTGCTCTGCTGTGCTCTGTCCCAGGGCTGACTAGGAGCTGCCACCTCCACGGCCACTGCTCCAGCCTCAGCTGCCAGTGCCACACTCACTTCACCTTCCACCTCCTCCACGAGCCATCATTTGGAATTAGTTTGCCATGAACAAATCAGAAGGGAAAGCTATCACCACAGATTAAATGTGCATCTTACAGCCTGACAAAGAGAGGGCACAGCAGTTCTTGCCACAAGCACATTATGTTTTTATGCAGGAACTCTTGGCTTGCGGAGGCTTGCCAGATCCAACCAGGCCACTGGGCTCCAACACATCAGCTCTGTATGAAGCCAAAAACTGGCCTTCATCTGCCTCACCAAGCACACTGCCCTGCTGACAAGTACATCCATTCCCAAAGTTTTCAGGATGGCATCACCTGACTGCGTAGAATAACCTAGAAATATTATTTATGAGTTAGAAGTCACCAACTGCAGTATCACAGTCCAGAAGATGTGAGGTCAATGTGCTGCATGGATACTGGTTTCCCACGGTGCAGGCAAGAGCTTTCATGCAAATCTCATGTCAATAACAGGGAAAAAATGGGCATTTAACTCCTTTCTTGTAGCCATTTTAGGCAAACAGATGGAAGAGCTCTTCAAGGCAATCGCTAAGCCAAAAATCTGTTTTAGTTACAACCATATCCTTGCATCAGTTAAATCTACCAGCGATGAATTTGCTTGCTTCAGGGCAAGCACTACACACTGCCTAAAGCAAGAGATTTAAATTTTAATTTAAAAAAAATTTAATTAAAAAAACCCCTGTATCTTCTGCAAGACAGAGCAGCCTAAAGGAATAAATACAGAACCACAGGAACAACCAGGAGCTGATCCTCCTTTAAGCCTTGCCATGTGCCTTGTTCAAACCAGCTCATTGCTTCTGGCCTCTTCCCTATTAAGAAAGGAGATGTTACTTGTTTTCAAGAACTTAGGATAACCAAGAGACCTGTATTACAAGTTTCACAGATGGGAGATTCCAAAAAAGATCTTCCATATGTACAGAGCTTCAATCAGATCTGGTCCACACCACGGTACAAGTGCAGCTGATGCATCTGCCCAACTACATTATTTTCTAATCACCTTCTACACTTGAAGTGAAGACACCAAGTTTAAAGTAATTGGGTTCTTTATGATGCCTAACCAAGGAGGACAGGTCAGGTCCATAATCTGTGGCAAGATATCTAAGACTGTACTCACCAGCATTCTCTTCCATTCCTCTTGCACGCTAGTGTCCGCAGTAATTCCTGTAAAAACAGGAAACAAAGTCAACACGCAAATTAAAATTCCAAGTGTGAGCAAAGCTCAGATTTAGTTTCATTTCTCTATCAGCTCTGCTCAGCCTACACAAAACCAGCATGGAGGGAACCTAAAGCAGAAATCCTGCCCCAAACTAGGAAGAGTGTGACATTGTCACCCCTCTTTGAAGACATCAGAAGCTTCAAATCACACACATGCTGTGATGGAAAGAAAAGAGAAACAAAATTAAGGTGCCATAATTACAAAGCAGCAATATTTGTTCCCAGGGAAAACATTCCACATCTGCCTCTTCAGGAAGGGATGTGCCTGCTGTAAAAGGGAACAGCCTACTGCTTATCTAGCAAAGGCAGCACAGCACATGCACAGGAAGTATTTCAGTTGCCACACAGCATCAAGGCACTTTTGAACATATCGTGGGGAAAAAAAAAAAAAAAAGAAAAAAAAAGGAACCAGGATTTTAGTAGAAAAGACAGTTTTTCTCTCAAGAAAGTTCTGAAATGAGGTGCCAGGGGAACAAAGTTTGGGGAAATAATGATGTGTCTTGATTTTGACAGATCCCGTAGCACAGTAAAAACAGGCTCAGTATTTTAGAAAAAGGGAGGTTCTGTCCTCAAAATCTTGCAGTTCAAACTTAAGACAACCACAAGTGGATATGTCAGCAGGAACAGCATGGGGTGACTGCGGAAGAACTACAAAATAAGGTTGTTCCAGTGCTGAGGGGTCAAAGCCAGCCTTTATCCACAGCCCACTTCAGCCTAGCCTTTTCCCCATGAAGCCCAGGCCAACTCATCACCTTTGCTCCCAGCAGCAAAGCACAGTTTGGTGGCTTTAGTTTAACATCAGATCAGCTGATCATCTTCATGTGACAACTTGCTGACTGTGCAGCGTGTGCTCAGCTCGTTCAAGAGCACTGGAGCATCCCAGGGCTGCAGCGTCAGCGGAGACAACCACAACACACCATCCATGGAAGCTCTGCCCACTGGGGCTTTTCAGCTTTGCTTTGCTCAGCTGTGTGGGGAACACACTTCTTCGGATCAGACAACCATGCTCCAGGCTACTTCTCTCTGCTGCAGCTCGAATTCCATCGCAGTGATGTTCTTGGAATGGGGGGGAGAACACCTCAACAGAGTCACTAAACCCTCAAAACATAATTGGTGATCACAGCTTCAAACAGCTCAGAAAAGAGAACAAGTATCTGTACAGGCTTCTGGGCAGCAAGTGAGTGGATCAAGAACATCAGAAGGTTTTAATTTCAGAGGTAGACGGCCACAAGTTGCTCAGGAAACACCCTCAGTCAGAATCCCTACAGCCTAATCCATTAACACTGTTAAAACACAGCTTTCACACGCATTTGGATGCAAGGTTTGGTGCATCCACACGCTGCATCAAGGACAGCGTTTGCAAGAACTTGAATGAACGAACTGCAGAATCATTTAGGCTGCAAAAGCCCTCTAAGATGATTGAGTCCAACCATTAACCAGCACTGCCAAGGCAACCACTAACCCATGTCCCCACGTGCCACATCCACGCGTTTTTGAACGCTTCCAGGAATGGTGACTCCAACACTGCCCTGAGCAGCTTGTGCCACAGCTTGACAACCTTTCTGGTGAAGAAATTTTCCCTGATATCCAACCTAAACCTCCCCCGGCACAATGCGAGGCTGTTTCCTCTTGTCCTGTCCCTTACTCCCTGGGAACAGAGCCTGACCCTCATCTGGCTCCAATCTCCTGTCAGGGAATGCTCCCCCACTGAAGGCAGAAGAGCCACCATCCCTGCCTGCCCTTTCAGCAAGCCCTTCTGGGAAAGGAAAGCAGAAGAGAAACAGAAACAGCCACCTCAAAGCCTACTTGAACCTCAGCACAGATGACAGCAGTGCTCCCACTCCCCCACAGCCACCAGGGAGTTGGGTTTAATTTGCCTTTCAAGGGCATTCCTGCACAGGCTGTGCTGAGCTTTGCATACTACAAGGGGCACATTTGTGCCTGGAATACTAATCCTGGCAGGCTGTCACTGCTGGACACTCACTGTGCACACCAGAGACATCTGTCACTGCCTGACAGCACAGCTGGAAGCACCTCAGTCTGTGCTGGGAGGATCTTTCTGAGCAGAACACTAAATCCACAATATCTGGTTATTAAACAGAACAAGCATAAAAGGCACACTGGGGAAAGAAAAGTGATGCCAGGGTAGAGGAAGAAGGAGCAAAGTCCGCACTCCCCCAGCATTGCCACAGGCTGCCAAAGCAGGAGCACCCGGCTCTGCCTGCACTAAGGAACAGGCACTTCTCACCAAAGAAATGGATTAAGCAGTGCAGATCCTGCTGCCGGCGTTAACTAGGACTGGATAATTGGAAAGCTGTATTCTGAAATGGGTGGTTTGAGATAACCCACTCCACAGAACAGAAATTTGCTTTTATCCCCTGCTGTCACAGGTTTCCCAGATACCTAATCCTGAGAAAACCTGGATTTTTCATTTCCTCTAGCATGACATGCCACAGCTCCTCTGAATATTCATGTCCTCTGAGTGCTCCCACATTCTCTGGGCCTGACAGCTGTGTGAAATTCCTGTGTTTCCGAGAGCCCTGTTCCCGGCACAGCTCAGCAACTTTGAGCGCTCAGGACATTCCCCTGCCCCTCGCTACTCTGGCCATCACAGCCCCAGAACCACGGTCTTTGTCTGCCTCGAGCCTTCAAACACTTTACAGCTTTCTTCCCAGCTCTTTGTACCACTCTAAGAATATATTCCTGTTCCATTGACCCGGCTCTGAACTCCCGGCAGCAAGGTGATGGCTTTTTTCCAGCTAGGCAGCTAATCCACACACAATAGAAAACGACTGCTTCGCAGCCATGCTGGAGTGTTTTCCACAGTTTTCCACCCCATTTCTTCAGTCTTAACACACTGCCTGCTGCACAAGGAATTCTGTCTTTCCCAGGTCTGCCCATGTGCTCAGCTCCGTCACATCCTCCCACAGCAACACAAACCGGCCCAATCCCAGACTTTGGACCTCCTCCCATGCCTCCTACCCATTCCTTGCACCACCACTGATCCAGCTGCTCTGGGAACAGCCACAGCTGACCCAGATGCAGGCCACACATGTCCAGAGGAGAGGGTTGGGAAGGACAGGACCTCGACAGCCCCGGCTCAAACCACCACGAAGCTGCACACCAAGGTGCCGCTGTCCGTTCCAGCCTTGGGCAATCCACATCCACGACCTTTACTGATTACCCCTTTACAGCTTCCCCCTTTCCTCACGGTCTCATTTTCAGCAAACCTTACCCAGACCTCTGGAACGTTAAGCATTCAGCTTCCTTCAGAGTGAAGCTCATTAGCTGGACCCCTCTGTCCTCACTGCTCATCTCCTCCAGTAACATGAACAGCTTCCTTCAAAAGACTACAGCATGCTTCCAAAAGTCCAGCTAAAACCGAAGCCAATGTTGGTTGTTTTTCCCAACTAAACTAGAAAACTGACAACTCTTCCAAGCAGAAGTGGCACATTACTTCTCCCCAGTGGCTGCCAACCGGCTTGCCTTAGGCATGGAAAGGCAGTTTCCATCCTGGCTCGGCTCTAAATCACCATTCCAGAGAGGGACACGACAGCAGCTGGGCAGCTACTACAGGGCTTTTACTGTAATGAGACACAAAACCCAAGGCTGTCTTGGAAAAAAAAAGCATGTGGGAGAGGGAAAGGATGCCCTTATAACAGTTTGGAAGTATATTCATCAGTTGGAGGGAAAGGGAAGGGTTAACGCACACTCATCGCTTGAGGAACATGGTCCTGCATTAATTAATACAGACCATGACCCATGAAATTAAACAAGCTCACCTGACAACTCCCAGGTGATTATTCATTTTGACCTCATATGGTGCTAGTAACAGCCAATAAACAAATATTATATCATCACCCATTGTGCCCTTCAGCCCTTTGCTTACACCACTTAAAAAATTACATTACTACAGCAGCACCCAGAAGGCTCCCACTGGGGCAGATGACAAGAGCCCAGCAAAGGGCTGATGCTGCCTACAACAGCTCACCATCATCACAAGAAAAAGTGGACAGCAGGAATAAGGCCAGCTGAGAGATGGAGGCCAGGCACAGAGCAGCCTCCTCTTCATCACACAGAGAACGTCCTGAGCCTTCCTCCCTGATGTGCCAAACTCCACTCAAATAGGTGATCCAAGCCATCAGGACTCTCCCCAGATGCAAATGTTTCTCAAGGGCCAAACTCACAAACCCTCCCCAACTGCCCCAGGGATCTGGCTGCCCGTTCCTTTTTATAAATGCAATTTCAAAAATAAAATCAACATTTTATTCTCTCACCAATCAATTACTCCTTCCAGGAAGACAGATGAGCAGATTTTTGCAAAGCTGAGATAACTCCACCTAATGCCGTGGGTCCATTGGCCATGAAGCCCCATCAGGTCCTCAGGGGAAGGGCTAAAGAAACTCATTTTATCTGCCAGCAGTGAGATTAAGAGCATGGTAAACAATATTAAAATTCTGTTCTACAAAGCAGAATACCTCAACAGCACAAACTGTTCACCCGAGGGACAGATTACAGCATGGGTGCACAACTGGAGTTTAAATATTACAAGGGAAATTCTTAAAAAGCCTAAACAGATCAACCGTGCCAAATGCCCTAGTACAGATTACAAGACAAGGTGTAAAGGTATAATTAACCTTTTGCTGGACAGAGTGGTACAAAGGGGAAGAGATGCACAAGCTCCTTTTCAAGTTAGTGGATGCCAAAAAGCTCATGTATTTTTCTGACTTAAGTTTAAAAACAAACCAGTTCCACCTAAAAATCTTGGTTTGCTTATGTCCTTCAGTCATATGGTTTGAACATCATTTGCTAATTTCTGCAAATTGCTGGAACTACAAATGCTGGTTTCAAAATCCTCCGAGCAGCCTCAGCTGACCCAGTTTGTTCTGCACTAATCACACACTGAGCAGTGGAGAGGTCACTTGGAGGGAAATCAGAATATTCCCCCTCAATAAAACCACACAGATTAAACCCAGTTGTTCTGCAGCCTAATCTGGCAACATGTCAATTAACGGGGTGCACCACTAATTAACAGCCCGGCAGTTTCCCTCTTTTTCCAAGGATCCCAACACTTCAGGCATTTTTGCACTTGTTGGGAAGCGATGGCTTTGAGCAGGAACACAGCAGCTGGTTAGCACGAGGAATGGGTTTTGTGGAAGAAGTGGAAAGATCAGACAATAGTATAAGCAGACTCTACATGCAATTTAAATAGAAACTGGAATAACCAGGATTGAAAACCTCAATACAGTTGATACTACAGTCAACGAAACCAGTGGCTTTTTGTCACAGATTTAACATTTGATAAGCGGCTCCCCGTGCAAACAGCAAATGTTTTCCAGCAGCTCAGTAGCTGCCTGTGGGTGGCACAGTAATATAACGTTACCGGAGAGGAACTGGAAAGGGAAGGGAGCTGCATCCTCTGGGGCTGCGCCACGGGGAAGGTGAGTGGCTTTTTCCAACAGTCGGGCAAAAGCAAACCTTAAAAATACTCACGGACGTGCTGTGCAGAACACTGGAGTGGGACTCCAGACCCCGCATCGTTACTGCTCTGCTGCTGACCAGCCAAGAATCTCTGAGGCTGGAAAAGATCTCCAGGATCACTGAGTCCAACCTGTGACCAGTCACCACCTTGTCAACCAGAGCAGAGCACTGAGTGCCACATCCAGTCGTTCCTTGAGCACCTCCAGAGATGATGAACGCTGGACACTGGACAAGGCCCTTTGTTTATCTATGCCTCAGTTTCTCCTGTATTCAAGACAGGATTAACTTCTTTTGTAAAGCAATTCAAAACCAAATTAAAACCTCCAATACTCCATTTCCTATAAACTTTCACCTTATGTAGGCCTCCACTGTAGCACCTGGACACTTTATTCATCTCACAAACCAAACACAGTAAGTTCTTCCATACTTCTATTTGAAACAGACCATACAAAGTCCAAAAAAGCCATTCCAGCCTCTCCCAGGTATTTCAGTTCACTGAAGGAGCTGTATTTACCAAACCTTGAACAAAAAGCCAGCAGCCTATAGGAAGGTATGGCACACATGAACACAGCACGACTTCTGTGCCAGCCCCCAGTGACAAATGCTATTTCTATTTAGCTCTCAGTATGGGAAACACCTCTAATTTGCCTCCAGACCTGTTGACAGCTAATCCACCACTCTGGAGGTGCAGATACATGCAGGGGAAAAATTGCAGTATGAGTAGGGCAAACGAGCTTCCCTCTTCACTGTCCTTGAAGCAGCTGAAGGGCTTGTCTTGGACCAAAATTATCTTCCTGATAAAAGCAGAGGGTAAAATTAAAGCAGAATGGCCCATTTGTGCAGAGGACAGATGTTCTTATTACTGTGGAAGCTGACACAGGAGCAGGAGGATCCAAAGGGAGGTAGCAAGGCATGGCTATTCCTTGATCAACTGCTTGATACAGTGAAACCCAGGAGATTAAAGTAGTTCTGGACACCCGTAAGACCAACACACACCACTTAATCTATTGATACATACGGAGGCTCAAAGCGCATTAATAGATTCTTGTACTGAAGAATGCAATTCCTGCAGCTTGCTGTTACCCAGAAAGGTTTGGGCACAGCAAATGAAGGAGAAAAGGAAGGGAACTGATGTCTTTGTAAAGCAGTTTCTATAGAGCATCCCAGTTATACAGGACCCCATGCATTTTTGCACAGTGGGACTTTAAGGAACCAGCTCCACCAGCATCTGCTTCAGCAAAGCAAAAAACAATGAATATTTGAAGTGCAGAGCTAAATTGCCCAAAATCTAAGCTGTACTTTCTGTTTCTCCCCCTTTCCAGAATGGAGAAGATGACAAACTGAATTCTTGACTACACAAATCCATATTAGGATGAACTTTATTGCTGCTGAAGCCACTGGGGCATCCCCAGTTAGTTACAAAAACACCAGCTGGGCCTCTGCAAACCCAGACCACAGCCCAATCACAAGGTCTATATAAATTAATTAGTGCAGTACTTGAAAGCACAGAGGAGATGGGGAAATGCCTTGAGTACAATTTACCTTTCAGAGAAGGTTATATAAGTGTAAAGGGAAAACAACCAGGAGTGTGGTTCCTATTTCTCAGACCTATGAATGTTTGGAACAGGAAGTTTTGAGATGCATTTTTTTTCCCCGTAAAGGTTATAAAACAATGCACATGTTAAACATTGAGCATCTACTATTTAAACCCAAAAATAAGCTTGAGTGCCTTAACCAACCCAAAATGCTGGTCACCAGTAGAAGGGTTTCTCATCCAGATCCTTTCCAGCTTCTTGCATTGCCACAAAGAAATGAATCCCAGGGGTTTTTTAAAGAGAAAAAAAACCACATTAGACACAGAGCTGTAGAAGGCTGAGATCCAAAAGCAACTGAGATCAGCTTGCAGCCCCTGTGAAATCCCAGCCCCAGCAGCACCACACTGGTTTCAGCTCTGGAACTGGCACATTTCCCTCATGTCTTTCTGCACAACTGATTTCAGGACAATAGGGTTTGTCAGAAATTAAAATTCCTTTGTGGTCTGCAAATACCTGCTCATGCAACAGCTCATTCTTGTACCACACCTCATAGGCAATTTAAATTTATGTGGCTGCCCCTGGATCCCTGCAAGTGTCCAAGGCCAGGCTGGACGGGGCTTGGAGCAACCTGGGGTAGTGGAAAATGTCCCTGCCCATGGCAGGGGGTGGAACTGGACGAGTTTTAAGATCCCTTCCACCCAAACCATCCCAGGATTCTGTGGTTTATACCTGATGAATGCTAAGCAGACATGAGCTCAGTCCTCTGCTTGTGCCTGTCTGCCATGAAGGATCCACATGAGCTTGTTTGGATATATCCAAGCAAACCTCTCATCCTGGAGCCCCCGTTACGGGGAGCAGCTGAGGACTGTGGGCTGCACGTATCATCTGGGCTATAATGACCTCTGTCAGTTCTGTAACACACCCCCAAAAAGCACAAAATAACAGGGTTATTTATTTACCTCTGGCTTCTGGGGTAAAATTCAAACCATCTCTGCCTTCATTTTGTGGTTTTCATTTTCATCAAACTTTGAATAAAAACTAAGCAGCTGAGTACTCGTTCAGTGCTGCGGTCATGCCCCTGTAATTATGACTCGATAGACAATTTCATTTGCAACCACCATTTCCTCCCCCAAATGAGGCCACTTTTAGTCTCAACCACTGCAGAGCCAGTTTGAAAAGTGTTTCTTTTCGTCTCTATTTAAGAAGTGAAAGGAATGAGCTTAACCACCATCAAAGCACTAAAATGAATTTGTTAGAAAGCTCACCTGAACTCCCAAAAACTCTGCAGCAGCAGAGCTGAATTTGCAATCCTGCCATATGGGTCTTTCCCAAAGCACTCTGAATGCCCAACTGCTTCCTGGGATAAACAGCCCACAGGGTTTGTGCAATCAGATTAAACTCCATGCCTTCCCTGCTGCACGTTCCAGCACATAAACCAGGCACCTCTAATCAAATTCCACACTCAAAGGCAATGCAAAGTTCCCACTTGAAAAAACGCGAGATACAGGAAACCTGTGCTGTGTAGGTGTCATGATCAACCTACAGAGTCAACACTTTTTAACTGGGAACAGCTCAGCTATTTGAAATTAAAGCTCTTTCTGAATGGACACTCTGGAATTACATCACTGAGTCTATAGGAGCATTAAATTTCACCTTTTGAAGCAGATTTTGCCAAGCATTTCAGGTGGTTTGAAATTCAGTTGTAGCCTTATTTTTTTCTTTCACAGACTCACTAGCATAATTTCTCATTATTTCTGATTAAGATATCAAATTTCCTTAAAGAAGCCCTCCCCAGGCAATTATTTTCTCGCAAAGCTCCAGTTTTAATAAAAAGGTGCCCAGGCTTTAGCCAGGACAACAGAGAAATTAATTCCCACTACTGATCTGGCAAAGTCTTTATAACACAAGTGCAGGCAGCGAGGCATCTCATTGTGAAAACAAGCCTATAAAGTTTCTGAATGAGAACATTTCCCTAAAGAAAAAAAAAAAGGAAAAAAACTTTTGTAGTTCTCATGGTTGTGCACAAAGTTTATGAAGCAGCAACACTGATTGCCTGGGGATGGTGCTTAGTGCAGCCATCCGACCGACTGGGCCCCAAGTTGATTTTAATCTCAGGGGGAAGTTGTGCCTTTCCTAGTGCTCTTCCAAATGCTTTCAGATAGGGACACAGAACCATGGAATGGTTTGGGTCAGATGGGCCTTTAAAGATAATTTAATTCCAACCTTCCTGCCATAGGCAGGGACGCCTTCCACTAACCAGGCTGCTCAGCACATGGTCACTCATCTTTTAGGTTTTGATCTGATATACTCCTCCAAATAATCTTAAATTAAATCTTAAGTGGGATAAACTTAAAGATGGTAATCTCCTGGAACTCCCCCAAGAACAGGAATGCTTCAGCTCTGTTTTCTCATTGCCACTCTTAACTTTCCATTAGAAATGACATTTTCCAGCCAACACATTTAGCTGCATTAAGAGCTCAACAAAACTATCAGGGCTTCTTTCCAGCCACAAAAGGACCTTCCACAGTAACAATGGTTAAAAAAACACCCAACTGAAGCGACAAATCTCTCCTCATGCCCTGCAGGCACTCGAGCTGACCTGGGCCAGGAAGGCAACCAGGGAAAACTGCTCTTCTCCAACTGTGCAAATGAAACCAGGGGAATCTTTAATAAATAAATAAAACCAAGGAGCAGAGAGGACTTTAAAATTACAGAAAACATCAACGTCTCGAACATTCTCAAGGCACAGGAGCTGAGAAAATGCCTTGGGATGGGCTGTATTAACAGGAAGGTTGCTGGAGCTGGCTCTGCACACCTGGCATGAGGAGCCCCTGGTGCACAAGCAGAGGATCCTCCACAAGACGTGCCTCAGACAGGAGCACTCCAGTAGCTCCCAGCCCTTCCTTGCACAGGAACCAGCACACCTGAGTGGTTTGTCAGATCACCTTCAATCAATCCACCTAAAAACTATCGAGAATTACAAACACCTCCCAAAGTCACGTAAGAGGAATCCATTATGACAGACCCTGCGAGGAGCTTCAGAAGAGAATTAAAATCCAGTGACAAAAAAAAAAAAATCCTTAAAAAATAAGCAGCTTGAACTGTAAGCTGACACTTTCTGGTGACTTCTCTTGTACATCAGACTCAGCCTTTCTGTTGTATTCAGCTGCTGTGCCCTTGGACATCAGAGCAGGTTCGTTTTGTGACCCCATTCCCCAGCACAGTTATCAACCAGCCAGGAACTGCTGGTTTGCTCAGCAAACAGGACCTTTTGATAGGTGCCAGAACCAGGAACAGTTAAAAATGTACCCCCACTCCCTCCACCTACACCAGCACTCCAGGTAAATTCTAAACAAGGTTTCTGGAAAGGGAATTAACTATATCACAGCAGTAAAATAGATGAAAAAGAGTCAAACTGAAGGAGAATGTAATCACAAAACATACTATGGAAAAGGCATATTAAGGAAAAACATTAAAACTAGCAGGACCTAAATCCATTCTGAGCCACATAAACAAAACAAAAAGTGCTTTGCAAGGTTTTTAAGACTTCAAAGGTAGCTGCAAGTGAGCCCAGGAGTTTGAAACCTGCACAGGTATCAGGCAAACACTGGTATAAGCCGACAGCATTTCTGGAAATGTAAAAATACACTGGAATCAGGGAGGGTTGCATTCATACCTACACCTGGAAAACGTGCTCATTTTAAATGGAAAAATCAGTCAGCAGTGACAGGTCTACTAAAGGGAAACTCAGGTCTGCAGTAAAAATGGTATTGAGGAATAGTTGTTTTGTTGTAAAAAGGAACTGAAGCTTGATCCAATCTGACCTAGCTTTGCCCAGTAAATAATGATGCTTGCAGCAATCTGAAGGACTGAGAGGTGTCCTTCCCCTCTGACATAGCTCCAAGTTGGATGGATGATGTCATTCATTTGAAGGCCACTGAGTATTTATCAGCCAGCCTTGGGGTTTGCCTAGAAATGGAGATTTACTGACTTCATCTGAGGAATACTTCAATTCACAAAGAGGTGCCCACAAAACACAGGGTTTAGATACACAACATCCACCCCAGAGCACAGGAACTGTGAAACACCCCCACACCAAACACAAACTGCAGCAGCTTTCAGAGGGACTTCAGCCCACAGGTTTGCACCCTCCCATCCCAACAGCCCAGAACGCCACACACAAGGCTGCAGGAGCTCTGCCAGCTCTCAGGAATTTAATTCATTGCAAATTTATTTGCTGGAACCTGTACCCACAACTCTCTGCAGCCTCTCCTGTTGTTCTGGATGGGTCAGGGAGCTCTGGAAAAAGGCAGCCCATGAACTCAGAGCACTCAGCTCTAACACAATCCTACTGCCATCCCAGTTTCAGCAGCCAAAGGGTCTGTGGTCATGCCCCTGTAATCATGACTTGATAAACAATTTCATTTGCAACCACCACCAAGACTGGTTTCAACTGCCCTCCCCATCACTTCAGCTTCCTTTAAGCCTTAGGTTAGGTCTGGTATTAACTGTCCTGCTGCAGAGTAACTAATGAGGTCTCTAATTGCTTTATTTCCAGCAAAGAGAGCCCACTACAAAGAACCAAAGCACCACAACTTTCCCGATGTCTTTCAGAAATATAACTTTGTAGTGTATTTGAGATAAAAGTTAGCTTTTTATTAGGAAAAAGCAACCTGGTCTAGTGGAAGGTGTCCCTGCCCACAGCAGGGGGATTGAAACTAGATGGTCTTTAAGGTTCCTTACCCCAAGCCATTCCATCATTCTATGACCTATGTGAGCCAATGGAAAAAAAAGAGTCTTCCCACAAAAATTAACAGGCCTGAAAGCCCCCAGTAACAAGCTCCCCCCAACCTCATGGAGCTCAGCACAGCCCTTCCACAACTGCAGCATCACAGCTCTTTCAGGGCAGTCTGACATGAAAACTAAACTGGAGAAACAGCTCAACCTGAACATTTCCTCAAGGGAGCAATTCCAGGCAGGCACAGCACCTGCACTGGAACCCCAAAACACCCCCGTGCAGGAGGCAACGAAAGCTGTGGTTCCATGGAGGGCTCTGCCCTCCCTCCTCTCCACTGGCACCAGAGATCTCATGGAGCAGCTGACCCAGCCAAAACCAGCCTGGTGCAGAAGCAGCTGGCTTGAACCCAGCTCAGTTCCTCAATTTGTTTGTCACATGGGCCACAACCAGTTGTTGGAGGATAAGGGAAGGGAGTGAATACACAGGACCTGCTCGGCAGCTACAGCACTTTGGGATGTTTACACAGCTGCAGCCCCACACACGGCTCCAGTGTCTGTCCTCACAGCCAAGGGCTAGGACTGGGCTTGGGAGGTGGTCAGGCTTCCCAGCACCAAAAGGCTTGAAAAATCTGACGTGAATCAGAGATCCTGCCCACTCCTCTATTCCTTTTCCCATTGCAAACACCACAGGGAAGGTGCCACCCTTATCTCTCCATGCTGTTTGAGCCAGGTTGATCACCAGGCCATGAGTATCTATCCTACAAAATCTCAGAGTATCTGTGACAAAGCAAGATTTGCAAGATTATTTGAGTTCTCTGCTACAAAACTATTCTTAAACTCCTCCAATACACCTAGAAGCAAAAACCTAAAGCTTACCCTGATCCCAAAGCACCAGGATTTGTCAGCCCTAGGTTTTGAAATAAGCAGGACCTTGCTGATCATAACCCAAGGGCAGGCACTACCCAGGAATTCCAGCTTAACCAGTTCCACGCTTTCTACCCCTGATTCCTCCTACCTTCTTGGAACAACAGACAGCAACAAAACCCTGCCCCAATCCATACCGGAATAAACAATTCCTTGCGATGAAAAGCCACCTGCTCCCCCCACACAGTTAAAAGCATTTCCAAATTCCAGCTCTCTCTCAGCCAGCACAGATGGACACACCAGGCACACAGACACCCGCTTTGCTTCCAGCACAGCCTTTGTGCTGCCGAGACACAAAGCCCGATGGCAGAGGCTGCCTCCACCAGAGCTGCTTTGTTAAGGGATCACGACATAAACCAGCAATCCTCCAGCCACAAAAACAACTCAGACTCACTCCTAGCCCAATTAAATTGCAATCTGCTAAAACACACAGGCACTCTCTGGCTTTTGGGGACCATGTCCCTCCGCTGGCAGATCACATCCTGAGATCTGACTAATGCATCACCTGCCCCACATGTCCCCAAATGATTAAATTTAACATGCAATGGCTCAGTCATCACCAGAGATTTTCACTTTCTTGCACACCCTGCTCCCATCCAGGGCGATGCTGCAGGAAGGAAATAACCCCTTTGCAAAGGAAGTGATAGCCCTGAGAGCAGGCAATAAAACACTAAAATGGAGCCTGAATTCTGCCTTGCTCACTCCTGCTGGACCTGTCCTGTAATCCCTCAAGTGTGGGGGCATTTAGGGTAGCCTTGGATTCGCAGCAGGAACAGGGCTGTTCTAGGCAAATGGAGGCCTGGCCACCAGAGACTGCTGAATACTCACTCAGATACTGCTGCCTTTGCCAAGACAAAATCAGCACAAGAGGCTGTTCCTGCAGTGCACACTGAGCTCCACAAGCACCAGACACCGACATCTCTTTCCCTGCTCCCTGCCTGTGGTTCCTGTGCTGTTTAGCAAGCCTGGCCATCTGCAGAATGCTTCCATGAGGAGCTGGCTATCCACAGGACGGATTCCTGCCGTGGTTAATCATTGCCCCAGCAGACCTAAGGCAGATCTGGCATCCCACAGCTCCTTGTCCCTGCAGGAGCTGTGGGCTGGCTCAGCCCTCCTGCCCACACAGCACTGCCCTGGTGCCACCCTCTCCCTCTCAGCACCCCAAGGGGAAGAGTTCCTGAGCACAGTGATCATATTGCCCAAGACCAATTCTCCCAGTCCCCTCAAGTGTACGGGGATCTCTATCCACAAGATTCATTCATCCTATCACAACAGCTCAGGAACTACTTCTGTCAACTTTTGGCTTTCAACTTAGCTTTCTTTGAAGACAAATGTTAATATCCTTGCAAAAAAATCCAAATCTGATCCAAAACCAGACTCATCACTGGTATGAATCACACAGCGTTATTAATTCTCCTGCCCATCAAAAGAGAAATGTCTCACCTTGCAAAACAATTGTGGTGGTTGCCCAGGCTCACAGAAATCTGTCCCATCTGTTAAAAATCTGGGTGCACTGAATGAGACTATTTGACAAGCACTCTGCTGAAAGGCAGCAAACATTTCACCCCACAATGGCTACTTCAAACCCAGACAGGGATTACAGGTGGCTCAGCTAGGCTCCTATCAGCCAGCACAAACACGGCCTCCCAAGAAAGAATTCTGTTTGAAGACAGAGCTTGTAGGGACACTAAATTCCAGGATCAAGCCTGCAACTGTGAGAAAGCTTCACAAAATCAAGCTTGGAAGATCTTGCACTCCAAACTGCTACAATCAAAAGCAGGGAAAAAAGTGTTCCTGCCTTCAACACTAACAGAAATAGCAAATAAACCAGGACCTCCACTTTACCTGCACACAGTCTGCCTAATATGCAAAGCTCCTCCGAGCTCCAGCTCCAAGGGACACCCACAATAAAACGGGAGCTATTCACAATGGAGGAGGAGACAGGAATAGCTCCCGCAGAGCTGAGCAGTGCTGGCATCCACCACCCCAGTTCCCCATGCACTACATCCCCAAATGCTTTAGCGCTGCATTTTGAACAGCAGGTTAACCCCACACGTGATTCACCTCAGGGACATGGGCAAAAGGCAGCCTGGCTGCTGCTGCTGCGCCCCACGCACGGGAAGTCAAACACAACAACTTTCAGCCAACATCTCCAACAGACTCCTGGCAATGGACACATTCCCCTCCTGTTTAATGGAGATACAAATCCATTCCCAACAGATTCCTGTTTCAACTGCCCTAGTTGTCACAAGCAAGTCACACGCCACATCAGAACCAGAATTTTGGATGAGGAAGCTTTATTTGCTTTTAAAGTGCTCATGCTCAAAAGAGGGCAAGGATGAAGATGGTAAGGATGAAGAGGGCAAGGATGAAGAGGGTATGATCAATGCAGGCAAGCATTAAACTGTCACACTTCCCCAGAAGCAGCCATAACACCAGCTTGAGACGAGCTTTTGCTGAAGTCAAACTCAGCAGCAGCACTGCCAGCCATCCCAGAGGACTCTCATCCCTAGTGCCCTTCTCCAGGATCGATGTTCTGCTCCAAGTTCAAGAACACAACATATTTTATAGGACACCAGAGCAAAGCGACACATGGCTCTAAATCCACACAAAACCACGACCCACCACGTCATCTTGAGGATGCAAATCAAACCCCTTGCTGCTGGCATTAAGAATGAAAGCTGCTTCCTGCAGCAAAGTCACCTTGAAAATACCAAAGAATTTGAGCTTTCAGTACAACAGGACTAAACCACAGGCGTAAAGAGTGTCTCAGTAACTTGTAAGCCAACAGATAACACCAAACCCTGAGGGAAGGGTTTGTGGAGAACACAGGAAGACTCAAGTCTACAATCACAGGTTCAATTATCTTAAATGATAATCAAAAGGTAGTAAGATAAACATTCACATCAACATAAGGTATCCTACTCTGCATTTACTCAGCAGTGCAGCCACACATCACAGGACAAAGCAATGCTCATGCCATAATATTAAAAATAGTAACACTATTAAAATGAAAGAGCTGTTTCAGTACTCATTACATGCACCAGAAACGCAGAATAGCCTTCAATATTATCCCCTATGAAACGACTCTGCTCAGCAGAACACAGGAACGAATCGGCCACGACATTCATGCGAACCCGCAATGGACTAAGAGCAAACTCCACCCGCTCGTTAAAGATTTCACTGCTATAGAAACTATGATTAAATACACAGAGCCATGAATCAGCCACCTGAAATGAAGGTACACCTCAGCAGGTACAGCAGCACCCAGCACACCGACATTTCAGCCACCACCAGCCCCCAAAACTGTGGCATTATGCAGAAAAATAGCTTTATGCAGACATTTCAGCTCCCACGAACATTTACTCTTTCTTACCTTTGGGGTTGGTTGTTTTAGGGGCTCTCTTGGTTTTGGCAATGCTTAAAGCTGCACATGCCCCTTACAGGAACAGCAAACAGGCTCCAAATCCATTTTGCCAGAACTGGATAAAGCAACTAAAACCAAAGCCCTGATGCCTCTGGACCAGCTGTGTCCCTGCACTGCAATTCCAATCAAGCCCACAGAAAAGCAGAAGGAAGATGGCAGGGCTTACCAGCAGTTCCTCAGTCTGGTCTCTGAACAAAGTGGATTTAAAAGAGGTTTAATTTTCCCAGAGGCTAATGCTCTCAAATCTAAATAAATCCTCCAAAAGAAGAGATTATCCATAAATTTACTAGTTAGAAATGTTAATGTATCCAGTGTTTATGCAAGGACTGCTGCTCTCCATGCAAGAGTATCACCTGTACAATTCCATACTAAAGGAGAAATGGATTTCTGGTCGTTTCTCCCCCCACCTCCCTTTCCATGCTGAAATGTAGCACAGCAGCTTTATAAATCCCACTTCCCAAGAGCAGCAGGACTTTACTGCAGAATCAAGGCAAACTTTTTTCTATTTCACTGAAAAAGCTCTCAAAAATCCCCCCTTGCAAAAGAACTTAATACAAAAAGCAAGACCCACAGGCAGAAAAGCCCAGTGTGAAACCTGAATAAGCATTTAAATAAAAAAATTGCAGAGTTAAAACTTCAAATTACACATTCACAAAATACAGGACAAGGTGAAAATCAAGAAACAACTCCTTGAACGCAGTTGATGCTGGACTTACCCAACATACCTGCTATTCAAACACTTCCTCCTGTTATTCATATTCCATTTACTAAAGGGCCCACCTACACACCATACGACACAGAGCAGGATGGGACCAGACCAGTAGAACCTGGCTGCTAATTATGGCCCTTAAGGCTGAGATGAATTAATTTGTCCCTCTAGCTATAAACAGGAGGATGACTACACCCTCACTAAACACAGGTAATTTTGGAGAGGATAGACAGAAGGATGAAACAAGGAAAAAGTGACTTGCTTGACATCAAACACCACGGCAGCAACATAGCTGGGAGCTAAACCAGGCCTCCTGTCCACCTGAGCATCCTTATTTTCCCTGGACTCACAGTTGGTAAGTAGAGAGAATACAGACATTAAAATACAGATTGAAGGCTTCCTTTGGAGGCTAGAAGCAGATGTGGAATAATACTGATTAGTGTAATCACCAGTGTCTCACTGATTTTGGGGATCCAGCAGCCTCACAACAATACACTTCCCCACCTCCCCAACCTGATGTGCTCACACGGGTTCTTGCAGGTGACCAGACTGCAGCACATTCAGGACACCTCCCACAGCCAGCTTAATAAATTCAACCTAAAAATTCCTCCCTTTCTTTCCTCCAGATGCATTTTGTGTAAGCCCACCAATACCCCCNAGGCAAACTTTTTTCTATTTCACTGAAAAAGCTCTCAAAAATCCCCCCTTGCAAAAGAACTTAATACAAAAAGCAAGACCCACAGGCAGAAAAGCCCAGTGTGAAACCTGAATAAGCATTTAAATAAAAAAATTGCAGAGTTAAAACTTCAAATTACACATTCACAAAATACAGGACAAGGTGAAAATCAAGAACAACTCCTTGAACGCAGTTGATGCTGGACTTACCCAACATACCTGCTATTCAAACACTTCCTCCTGTTATTCATATTCCATTTACTAAAGGGCCCACCTACACACCATACGACACGGAGCAGGATGGGACCAGACCAGTAGAACCTGGCTGCTAATTATGGCCCTTAAGGCTGAGATGAATTAATTTGTCCCTCTAGCTATAAACAGGAGGATGACTACACCCTCACTAAACACAGGTAATTTTGGAGAGGATAGACAGAAGGATGAAACAAGGAAAAAGTGACTTGCCTGACATCAAACACCACGGCAGCAACATAGCTGGGAGCTAAACCAGGCCTCCTGTCCACCTGAGCATCCTTATTTTCCCTGGACTCACAGTTGGTAAGTAGAGAGAATACAGACATTAAAATACAGATTGAAGGCTTCCTTTGGAGACTAGAAGCAGATGTGGAATAACACTGATTAGTGTAATCACCAGTGTCACACTGATTTTGGGGATCCAGCAGCCTCACAACAATACACTTCCCCACCTCCCCAACCTGATGTGCTCACACGGGTTCTTGCAGCACATTCAGGACACCTCCCACAGCCAGCTTAATAAATTCAACCTAAAAATTCCTCCCTTTCTTTCCTCCAGATGCATTTTGTGTAAGCCCACCAATACCCCCAGAGAAACTGGATAATTAACAATGCCAAATAACAGCCTTGCTGGCTGAGAGACAGAAGAATCCAGCCCGACCTCAGGTATCAGCAAGCTGTGAGCAGTCCCTGCATGAACAAAGTTTTCCAGTCCAGGAAAGTTCTTCCCTGCAAACTATTTATCCCCAGAGTCAGGAAAAAATCCTGTATAAGACAAGTGAAACAGAACAATAACAGCAAAAACCCACTTTTTATAATGTTAGGTGCCAGGTAAGACTTTTCCTCAAGTTTCCCTTGCTGCCTGCTCTGGCACTGCTGGCCCTCTACTAACTGCCTTCACCTTGATCTGAACAGATATAGAAAAGCCAAGTGGCCTGAAGCCACCACTAACTCCAAAACTGCTGGAAAACAGTATGAGCCAAGAGAACTGGACACACTCATCTGACAGTTTCACCCAGAGGTAGATACTGCTTTAGGAAGGTGCAGTTGAGCCAGGAGAAATCCCGTTTACAGACACCTGCAATCACAGGGCTTCTGTCCATAATTGTGGGTCTGTTAAAAACTGATTTGGAAGTACAAGATGAAAAATTCTATGACCTTGCTCCCCTCTGGCCGTGATCCACAGGCAGGAGGAACAGGATCCAGAGCAAGTCAGGAGCAGGATATAAGCACTAATTTAACTCTCAGCACAAGGTAAATGAAGCTTCTGTGACCCTACAGGGAACATGCCACTTCCCACCTGCTGCTGATCAAAAAATATAAGTGAAGAAGACTTTGCTTCTAATTATTTCTTCTCCTCTGGCATCACACGAACATCCTTTACAAGGGAACAAATCTAGTAGGAGTTGGACTCCATGACCCTGATGGGTCTCTTCCAACTCAGCATATTCCATGATTCTATAACAGCTCTTTTCCTGTTTCTCCTGTTTCCCACACAGCAGTAAATTACACCTGGTTTGCAACAGACACTAAACTTAATATCGCCAAAAATAAAACCCCAAATTTGCTAGCACAAATCTGACAGCTTGTCACTACTTCAGTAATTATTCTCCTTCTCAGTCCCAGCTGATAACCTCATCAGCACAAGGTCATCCATCCAGGAACACAGAGCAAATATTCTGTGGATCCATCCAGATTTCCACTGTCAACACTGCAGCAGAGCAGCTTTAAAAATGCATTCCCAAAGAACCTGAGGCAGCCAGCAAAGACCAGCTCAAACCCTCCTGACCTTGCTTCTATCCCTGCACAAACCCACTGAAGTCTCCCCTGCACTGGGATCCGAAGGCTGGCAGGTGTCAGCAGTACCTGCAAACCTGCTTCCTGCGGATCTTGGCACTGCAGCAAACCAGCAAAAACTTTTAGACAGCTCTGGAGAGGAATCGATAACACATCACCAGCAGCACTTCTGTGCACATGTAGGGGAGCTCTTGCCAACACAGAAATAACATTGACCAAATCCCCCTTCCAGCAGGCACAGCGAGAAGAGCCAATCCCCCCGACCTACAGCAGCGAGTTCAGTTGGTGACAGACATCCCTGGTTTGATTTGGAGTCGGAGAGAAGGATTAGTCGAGAGAACACAACCTTCAAAGGCATGTGAGTACAGCCAAAGTCTCCTGAAAATAGGCACAGTGACTTGCTTTGTTCAAAGCTCAAATGCTCTGAAGGCGACAAGCTTTGGCTTTATCCCCCATCCATGAACACCTCTGGAAGTTTCACCCCCGTGAGCGCAGCCTGAGACACAGCTTGTGATCCCAACCTCAAGGCCACATCCAGCAATGACCTCTTTTTTTGCTAAGTCACCCTCTGCAACACAGTGTTTATGCACTGAGAGGTCTGAGCACGGCCCACCACTGAACACTGTGCAGACACCAGACAAGTCAGTGCCTCCCAAACTTTGATCCAAGTTTACAAATCAAGGCTTTTCTGTATGATTAGGGCCAAACTTTTCTTGCTTGCACCCATAACAACTAAGGGAGAGAACTGAGGAAAGAAAAGCACATTAAGAGAGGTTCACCCTTCCCACAGACAGGTGTGAGGTGATGAAGGAAGCCCATATGGGGCAGCCTCTGGTTTAAATCAGTGGTGGGGATTAATCTTGATGGCTTTTGGACCACTAACTCTGTGGCAACACAGCTCTAATTAAGGGGTTAACTTTTGGGGATTGGTTAACTAAAGGAAAACCTTTGGGTACTGGTAACCATCCAATGATCTTTCCCAAAAGTGTTTCAAAAGGACCGACTATCTGCTTAGCACAGAAGTGCCAGGCTTGCACAAACCCACCTCATCAGTATGCACCTTGTTTTGCCCCATGACACTCAGCAGCTGTGGCTAATTAGTCCTTGATAATGAATTGCCCATCACGACTGCCGAACTTCCCCATGCAGCTGGTAGGTGAGCGATTCCTAACTGTGCTTTGGAATCAGTATGCCAAAAGCACAAACACAAAAGAATAAAGTTAACAATCTGTTTACCCCTTCCCCCACTCCTCCAAAGCTGCTACCAGCCAAAGGCTCAGGGAAAAGAAATAATAAATCTATTTCCAGGGTTCAGCAGAGAGAAACCATTTGGACTGCTCTCAATTTTCATATCTTTGCCACCAGTGCTTCATGATATTTCTCTCAACTCATTCAAGTTAGGAGATGAAGCCTGTTCTTTTGGCTAATAGCATTTAAAGCCTCTCTCTGGAGATAATTAGTCCTCCCTCCCCCATCCCATCCTCAGCAGAAAGAGCAGAGAGTCGCCAATAAACAAAGAAATTCAGGCAGTGACAACCAGGGTAGAGCTGGGACCAAAGCTGCCTCTCACCTCCCTATCTCAGCACAGCTGAGAATCAAAAACAAGTGACACCACAAGCAACAGAATGAACAACACAGGAATTTTCAGATTAAGGGTTTTGTCATTTTGAAATCAGGAAAACAGCAACTCCTCATCTACAAGGAGCAAAACACCAATGTGTCACTGCTAGATGTTCTGCCTGGTCACCTTCCAACCCTGACAGATCGCCCTGAGTCATTCAAAATCAGCAGATAAGAGCAAGAATTGGGAAATCTGCAGCCCTTTACCTCTGATTCCAGGCCTGTCACCCAGCCATTGGCAAATCACAGCAACCTCCACACCTCAGCTCCTACTGAGACACAGTAAGTCCTCTGGGGAGAGAAAAAATTAAGGGCAGTCACCGTTGGGAAAGCACCTCTGCTGAAGACTGACACAATTCTGTGTATCTGTGTGCCAACTCCTCTCGTGGGATCTGCCCCTGGATTGAGGGGCACAGTTTGGAAGGAGTTAAGCCTCCAGCCATGGGGATGAGCAGCCATGCTGGCTGCTGCATTCCTCGCCTAACCGTGACCCCACTGCTCGGGGAAGAACTGGGAATAGTTATCACCACAGCACTGACACGTCAGCAGGAGCGACTAATTAACTGATAAAAATAGATCTCTGAAAGGGCTTTTTCTCCCCTCGACTCAAAGCCAAGGCCCAACGCTGCCGCAGTTGCACATCCATTAGTTTTCCACGGGCTCCAAACTTGCCAGCAAATAATAAAAGCATTCTCACACTCAGAAGAATTCACCCACATGGTGCTTGTATGCAGAAAATCACTGCTAAAGAGAATTAGGGAACTGATTATGAATGACCCAGAGCATCTCCACTCCCACCTCAAGGGATGCAGGAGCAAGATGACGTCTTTGCCCCCAACAGCCCTACCAGCCTCCCTGCAGCCCAAAGTGCTAGTTTTGCCTGAAAAATGACATGTTTTGAGGTAATCCAAATGATCCCAAGGATACTGACAGCTCCCTTCACTCACGGTATCACTGAGACCAGCCAGAAAAACCCAGTTCTGCTTTAGGCCCCCCCACCCCTGGCCAGACACAGGTTTTGTACAGCTTGTAACTCAATATTCATCACCAGCTAATAAACCTGCAGGAACCGCAGTCTCAGCGATTTTTAATACATATAATGCTCCAACACATGCCAAACACAATGAAATTTGATCAAAATAGAAGCCATTTGTTTAAATACAAATGATTTGGCTCTCAAAACTGTCATCAAATTAAACTGGAAATCAAATTAACCAGTGATTGAATGAAGTAGAAGGCTGTATAATCACAGATCACTGATCCAGCAGCATGAAAACAAGGATGCAATCACATTCCCCTTGTTTGTGGCACTGCCCCGTGCTCCCAACAGGACTCCCACTCCATCTCCCAGGACTCGAGAATGCTCCGTGCCTCAGACACAGCTCACTTCTCGGTAATCCAGAAAGAAACGTTCCTTGCAAAAACAGTCTGATACATTATCAGATAAGAGTATCACCTGTGAAAGGACACACTGACACATTTGAAACCACCCTGGCTTGGGACAGAACAGCGCAGTCATTCCCAGAACTATCTGCAAGAACAGGTTTAAACCTATTCTGAATGAGAGAGGGGTTTTGTTGCCATCACTGTCCAGATACTCAGCCTCAGTTGGTGTAACTGTGCCAGCCTCGTCCCTCACACTCGGCCTCATTCTGGCTCTGTTTTGCCCTTTTTTGCAGTCTTCACAAACGAATTTAAACCATGTAAGTTTACGATTTTAGGTACTGTCTACTCTTAAAAGCAATTTGGATTCATTTAAAAGGTCTGTTTGAAGAGCATCAGGCATTCCTGAGGAAATCGCAGCAGGGAGAGGAATCTAATTACACTTCCTTGTAACTTCTATAGCACATCAGACTAACTCAGCTGAACATCCTTTACCCACCAAGAGTGGACTATGGAAACTTCACCAATCCCCTTACCTGATTCTGCCCAGGACTTGCTTTTGAAAAACAGGAACATCAGGAAACTCCAAGTTTAACACTCCTGTACAATTCCAGGTTTCTTTAAGCAATAAAGAAGCAATTACAAGGAGAAGAGAAAGCTCCTGGGAGATCTCACTACAGCCTTCCAATACTTGAAAGAAGATTATAAAACAAAGGAGAGTGACTTTTTATGCAGGCAGAAAGTGATAGGACAAGGGGAACAGTTTTAAACTAAACAAGGAGATTTGGATGGATATTGGGAAGAAATTCTTCTCTGTGAGGGTGGGGAGGCCCTGGCACAGGGTGCCCAGAGCAGCTGTGGCTGCCCCTGGATCCCTGGCAGTGTCCAAGGCCAGGCTGGACAGGGCTTGGAGCACCCTGGGACAGTGGAAGGTGTCCCTGCCCATGGCAGGGGGTGGTACAAGAGGAGCTTTAAAGTCCCTTCCAACCCAAGCCATTCTGGGATTCTTTGACTCCCACTTCTCTCTCTAGGCTTATGGAAGCAGAATTTAAACATTCTAAAGCTTAAGGAGCTTTATAGTTCATTTGAGCCTCAGCTGAATACCTTCTCACATCCTTCACTTTTGTTGCAGTATTTCAGCCCCAGAGAAGGGCACCAATCCCTCACCTACCTCCACCTGGACAAACAGAAACCAATGCAAGGCACAGAGGTAAATAATTCATCTGCATGCAAACAGAGGGAAGGAACAATTAAGCCAGAAAGCACAGCGGGGACGTTTCAAATTTCAGTCAACATTAAGGCAGGAGAGAGCAAACAAAGAAATACCAACGGGCTGCCTCAGAGAGAACTTTGGGGAAGCTGGAAACACTCGCAGCAAGGCACAGGAGGGCAGCAGGGACGAAAACCCGGGTTTTACTGTAGTCCCAGCCCAAGCCGTGCAGGGTTTCCGAATTGTCCTTCGGAGGACAGCAGCGAACAGCGACGGGAACTCCGCTTGTTGCGTTCCGAACCGGCGNGGGGTTTGGGGCCTTGGGGGCGTCTGGAGTGAGGCTTTGGGGTAAAGGGGCAAGATGGGATTTGGAGAGGGGGACAATGGGGTGCTGGGGGAGGTTGGAGGGAGGCTCTGAGGCCAGGGAGCGACTGTGATGGGGAGTTGGGGTCGGGGTTGCTGGGAGGGTGGGGTGAGGCTTTGCG
>VZTH01009011.1:23163-40616 GCA_013397815.1 Aleadryas rufinucha | reverse complement strand
ATAAATATAAATAAAATTTATAAAAGTTAAAGAATTTATATAAATACTTGTACATCCATATGTGGTTGATGCATTTGGTAATGCTGTTTGAAATGAGAATTGGGGGTATCCCAGCAGCCACCTTACCCAGGGTCAGAGTGGCTAGGGCTGCACAGGTGCTCAGCTGACATGGCTGTGGGTGCAAAGTGGCACGGGTGTGAATGTCCCCATCTGCATCCCTGTCCCCATCCCCATCCCATGCCACTGTTCTGGCACTGGGGATCATTCTGTGCTTCCTTGGGGCTGAGGAGGAGGATGGAGGGCCCTGCAGACAGCAGGAGCAGCAGGGAGGGTTTTGCTGCTGAGCTGGTGTCTTTCCTTCTGTTTCGTGCTGGCAGTCTGCTTGCTCTGTTTGCTTTTTCCTTTCTTTTTTTAAATCCTGTTGTATTTCATGGCAGTAGGACAGCTCCCGTAGGAGTGCTATTAGCTGTGCGAGCCAAATGATCCATTAGAGGGGTTGAGGCTTTTATGTACAAGAATCACACACAAAGACGTCATTAAGTGGTCACTTTGGTGTGTTTTCATATGAAAGGATTCACTTAAAAGTGTCTACAGAGTGCTGCCATCAGTATCCCTGTGCCACAGCAGCAGCCCTGGAGGGAGCTGAGGAGGCTTCACAGGGGAGATGCCCTCATTCCTTCCCCTGGAGGTGTGTGTTCTCCCCCAGCTGGCATTCTGCTCGCACCTGAGAGTTGTTTGGGAGTGTCCAAGCCCACAGCACCTCCATGGCAGGCTGTGAGGGCTGCAGGGCTCCCAGCTCCGCGTTTGGCCCTGAACCAGCCACTGGGGAGGTGTGGGTCCAGCTCTGGGGAGAGGCACCCGTGGTCCCACAGCATCGGGCAGTGGCCGAGCTGGGGTGCAGTGACCCCTCCAGCAGGTGTTGGGCTTTTCTCCAAACAGGCTGTGCATCAGCCTTGTGTGGAGCCTCAGTCGTGCCTCTGGGTGGCTGCAGAGGGGTAAGGGCAGCCACTGGCTGTGGGACTGCGGGCTGCGTGCTTCGGGGCAGTCAGATGGGCCCTGTAACATATTTAAAAAGTTTCTCTGAATGTGGCAGGCAGCCTCAACACAAAGCGCCTGCAAACAGTTTATTTTTAAAAAGGAAACCGTAGCTTACATGGAGTTAAATGTTTTCCTGTAAAACACATGGGCATCAGGATAAATAGTTTTACCATTTACAGGCAATAGTTGATGGTATGTAGCAGCCATCCTCCTGCTCGGGTTCAAACGCGCCGGGTCGGGAGGAATTTGTACTCCCTGAGAGAGGGAGGTGTTTGGGTGTTTGTTTTGGATCAGGAGCATTCCCCGTGCTCCAGCTGCGCTGCCGAGCTGTGGCTGCTGGTTCTGCAGCTCTGGCGTGCCCAGCACGGGGGGACCGGCCCCCGGCAAACCCCGGCCGAGGGAACGCCGGCAGAGCGGCCGCAGCTCCAGCAGCAGCCGGTCAGTGCCACAGCACCGGCAGAGCATCCAAAAGTGCTCCAAGTGACCCAAAATTATGTCAGTCATTAATAATTGTTAAATAGTGATGGGGTGGTGCGTGTTCACGCAGGGCAGGTGGGGTGTGCAGCACTCACCGGAGTCTCTGCTGGCCACAAGGAGATTTTTCTTTTGCCTTTAGGAGGTAGCCTGTTGAATGTTGGAGGATTGTAGGTCTGACCATTACTAGCTGCTTAAAATTACAGAATCACAGACTCAAAGATTGGTTTGGGTCAGGAGGGACCTTAAAGCTCATCTTGTTCCACCCCTGTGCCATGGGAAGGAGCTTTCCACTACACCAGATTGCTCCGAGCCCTGTCCAGCCTGGCCTCGAACACTGCCAAGGATGGGACATCCATCCATCTCTTGGGACTCTGCTGGCATAGAAATGCTCCAGGGAGCCCCTGCGAGTGCTGCAGGTGCTCACAGGCCATGGTAGCTGCCCAGGACTGTCAGCAGAAATTGCAGCTGCTTCTGTTGAGTGCTTTCATGTTTATAAGCCAGATTCTTTGCCTCCTGAGGCCTGGAGGTTCTCTTCTGGATTCAGTGGTAGCAACAATGGCAGCAATGCTGCGTTCAGGATCCCAGATTTAACCATCAGCTCACATGTTTGTGTGAAATCCAGAGCAACCCCACGGTGTTGCTGGATTGATGGAAACCAAGAAGCTTTCCTGTTCTCCTTTGAGCAGCAGTTTGTGTAGGACCTTGAGCAGAGGGGTGCCACCAGTGCTGGGGAACTCGGGCTGTGCTCCTGCAGTGATATAAAAATAGCATAAATAAACAGCCCCAGTGGGCTGGTGCAGCTCGGAGCAGAGGCTTTCCCAGAGCAGCTGCATTTCTGACAGCCACCCATACAGGTGTGGGACCCTCAGGTGGGCAGAGGGCACGGGGATTGCCTCACCCAGCAGCACAGCAGCTCCTGGGTGGCCGGACAGGTTGCCCTGGGCAGTGTGGGATCAGCACCAGCCCAGGGGCGGGCAGTGAGGGGCACGCAGTGGGCTGCTGGCTCTGAGTGTTTGTCCTGGGTTTGTGCTGCTGCAGGAGGATGACCTCAGGCAGCGACTGCAGGATTGCTGAGCTCCGTGTGCACTCCGGTGTTTATCTGTGACAGCAGTAACTGGGATCTTTGTTTAGACTCTGTCCATACAAAATCCTCCTGTATTTCTGCTTTGGCTGAGCTCGATCTGATGATTCTTCAGCCCCTCCTGCAGAGCATGGCCCCTCTCCAGAGCCGTGGGCTGCGTCCCAGCACTGTCAGTGTGGGATCAGCAGACAGGAGCAGGAACGCGCACTCAGCACCGCTCTGCCGTGCTCCCTGCCAGGCTGATGGGGTGGGACCACGTGTGTCCCTGTGGCTGGTGTGTCCCCAGGGCTATGTGTGTCCCCAGGACTGTGTGTGTGTCCCCGTGGCTGTGTGTGTCCCCATGGGTGGTGTGTGTGTCCCCACGGCTGTGTGTCCCCGTGGCTGTGTGCATCTCCATGGCTGGTGTGTGTGTCCCCATGGCTGTGTGTGTCCCCGTGGCTGTGTGTGTCCCCATGGCTGTGTGCCCCCCCCATGGCTGTGTACCCCTGTCACAGCCCAGAGCCCCTCAGGGTGGCAGAGCAATGCTGACAGCAGTGACCCCGCTGCCCACCGTGTCCCTGGGGAAGCAGCCCAGGGCAGGGTAAGCCCAGCCTGCGGTGCTGCTGGGGGTGCTGGGCTCCCAGGCCAGGTGGTGGGCGAGGAGGGTTCATGCTGGGTGTCACACTGGGTGACAGCACGGTGGGATGCTCTCGGTCCTTCCTGCCTTCTCCACCCCAGGAGCACTCAGGACGCAGAATCTGCTTGCGGAGTCTCCAAGGGCATCCCAGCCCTGGCAGTGCCCTGTGTGGGGCAGACAGAGCTCCCACGAGTTCCTCTCCCTGGGGTCCTGACAGGTCAGGTCATGCCGGGAGCAGTAACAGTCCTGTGGGAGCACTTTGCTAATTAGATCTAATTTATTGCGTCACCAGGCTGTGCTTTCCAAGAAAATTTCAGGCTGAAGTGCACCAGCGTGATGAGTTTGCTGCTCTTGTGTTTTGTGGCAGATCAGACGGTGTTTCTGAGGAGGTGTTGGTAAATAATTAGTTTGAATTTGAATTGATTCAGAGGTTAGCCAGATACTGAAAGCTGTGGATGTTTGCAAGCTCTTAAAACCACTTTGAGAGCCTAACAACAACTGCTCCAAGTCAGGGCCCTGCCTTTCAGCCCTGGATGCAGGTACCTGCACTAAGCCCCGGAGCATGCACAAAATTGGGGTTCACACACACCCCACTGCAGCAGAGGCAGAAGGCAGCAGTGCCAGGACAGACACACCAGTGTCACAGGAGCAGCACCCCAGCCTCAAATTCTTGTTAATTTGCTACTCATCTCTGCTGGCATTTCCTTTAAAAATATTCCCTCAAGGAAAAAATAAAAATTGTTAGTATCCATATCACCTGAGCCATAGCTGCAGCAGGTAAAGGAGATTGCAGTCTCAGAAGGGAATCCCAAGAAAGCTTTTCCTTTATTAAATATGCAATCAGAGTATTTTCTGGAAGGAGATTATTATCAGAGAGCAAAAATCGCAGTTGTATTCCTAACATTTCGTGTGGGATGTTGAAAGCAGGGTGTGCTGTGCTGCTCAGAACACTGGTGTTGTGGGGAAGAGCCTGGTGGTGACCACACAGAAGTGGGCTCACTGCTGTTCACCTGTGTGCAGGTGTGCTGTCACGATCCAGTACACTTGTCAGAGGATCCAAGTCTTCTAGAAATAGCCTGTATTTTCAGAATGCAGAATTTTGGGAGTGATTTTTCCAAGGCATGCTTGGTCATTTTCTTTTGTCTGAGTTTGCCACATTTTCCATAATTCCGTAAGTGTTCACACAAAGTGCCTTGTGCTTTGTGGGGAATAAAGCCATGGTGCATAGCTGGGAATGCTTCTGCCCTGTGGGAAGGTGCCTGGGGACAGGTACGTGTTCCTGCTCCCCTGAAGGCGAGGGGAAAAATCCTCCCAATCCAACTCCTGATCACCAGACCATGCTGAGCCCTGTGCTGCACCTGATGAGGTGTCACAGGAGGCTGCACACAGCAAGGTCAGGCACATCCTGCTCCCACCCGGAGTGGATGGCATTTCTTCATTTTTGACTGTGAAAGTGAACTGTACAGAGTAGGAAATAAATCTGCATGTTAAACACAAAAAAACCCCAATGGAGAGGCAGCATGAGATTAAAAGATTTACTGCTGCAAGGAGAGCAAAGCAAATGTGTGCTTGCTGCCGTGCTTCAAATAAGAATGCGAAGTTTGTGTGGCAGCTGCTGCAGGCAGGGCGCTGTCCGAGTGGTCAGAGGGGCTGGCACTGGGCTCGGCCGGGCACTGCCCGGCACTGCTGAGCCCCGAGCTGGGGCAGAGCACCACCTGAGAGTGGCTGGGACACCGAGGGACACAGCTGGCCCTCTGCCCCTCACCCCTCTGCCCTCGAGGGCCTCTGCTGAGGGGTGTGCTGGGGAGCCTCAGGACCATTGTCCTAAGTCTTATTCCAGCAGGATTGTGTTAATCCCCCAGAGTGCTGCTGCGGCCCATCAGGACACTGCAGCATCCACTGCCGCCTCTGAATTTACTCACTTAAAATACTCCTTTTGTGATGGTTGGAAGAGGGTTCAGAAAAGGTTCAGAGAGATGAAAATCTGCCTTGAACTCTGTTGACTGCAGTTAGCAGGATGCAGTGACAAGGTAATTAGGAGCTGCTCGCTGCAGGGTCAGGGCATGAGTGCTGCCCGTGTTCTGTGAGATCTGTGACAGTGGTTTCCAGCCTGCGGTTTCTGGCTCCTGGGTGCTCTGTGGACCATTTGTAAAGGTCCATGGAATAAAAGTGAGACAAGAAACCCTGCTCCCAGACAGACAAGTCTGCATTTCTTTTGGGAAATTCACTAAGGTCTGTAAATTAAAAAAGATTGAAGGTTAAAGGTGCCCTGGGCTCCAGAGCTACATGCAAACAAGGAAGATGTAAGTGTTTTGATAGTAGCTGGTGATAGCTAAGCATAAGCACAATTTACCTGGGGCTGTGGTGTATTCTGGTAGTCTTTAACTCTGAGTGAATAGCTTTCCTTAAAGACCATCTCCTGGGTGGATAGAAGTGCTGGTCTCAGTGGGGAAGCAGCGAGGCTCCTTGTTTCCAGGAGCCAGAGGACATTGCATTAGATCACAGGAATGATTTTTTATGGCTGTATAGCATTTGAGTGTATGAAGTACATTAAGTGGTTGGGGTGTACAACACGTACTGCCAGGCTTTGGATCTCATCCAGAGAGTTGTGGAACAGCCTAAACCCCAGCACTGAAATGAGGACATTGAGTTTAATCTGGATTTCAGAATCAGGTTGGTTAACTGCTCCTCTGATTCCAGCAACACATGTTGTAGTTCCATTTTACTCATTTAGCAGTAATTGGCTCTGACTTTAACACTGTGCTCATGTAAGATCTCATTTTCGAGGTACCTGGTAAATGTGTCAGCATGCCCCATGTCCTGAGGGGTCACAACATCTAACATGGAGTTAGTGTTGAGAGAAAAACTGACTTGAATAAAGCTGACCCAGGCCTTTACCTGCCAGTGCACACAGTGCTGAAATGCTTTCAGCGGGCTGGGGATGCTGAAATGAGTTGGTTTAGGTGTTAAAGGAGAGAACTGGAGGTCATTTTCCCAAAACCACCCCCGGGGCTGAGAGCTGCCTTCCCCAAGTGAAGGTTGCTGAGTGACACACAGGTGGGAGATGTCCCACGTGTGCTTTTGGCCAGTCCAGCCCAGGCTGTGCTGGCCCCTGTGCAGGTCTGGCCGCTGCTGACCGGGATAGCAGGTGCCAGCTTTGGTCCCCATGGCCAGGGACAGGGCTGCCCTGTGGGACTGCCTTGGGGTGTCCAGGGTGCACCACGGGTGGAGCAGCCACCAGCAGATGTGCGTATCCAGCTGTGTACAGATGTGTATCCACACTGTAGAACACTGCTGCAGTTGACAGCACAGCGACTACAACTCTCTCCATAAGCACTGATCCCTGCTGCCGCCTTTTCTGCTAATGAATTGGCTGGTTTTTACTGAAGTATCCAAGTCCTTGTTTGCTCTAGGAAGCTTCTTCCCCCTGTAACAATATTTCCCCAGGCAGCACATGTTTTTTTCCCTGTCTTATCTGCAGTCATTGTGCTCTTGGCTCTGTAGATGAACTTTCTTTTCCGTGCATTGCAGTCGTGGTCTCCACAATCTCCGTAAATGCTTTCCTTAACCATGGTGTGTTGCATGAAGATACCCACAAAACTTTTGGTATTTTTCTTTTATCAGGTCTGTCTTCTTCTGCAGGATCAGATGTCAGTTGAATAACTATGAAAATGAGTTTTCAGATGGTTGGAGTGTCAGCAGGAGAGACAGATTGGGAGGGGGGCAGCAGCAAACTTTATCCCAGCCTTTAGGGGAAGCAAAAATCATCCTACAAATTAGATCTCTGGCAGATAGTTTAACAAGGATAAATCTTAACTTTCTGAGCAAAATTGCAGTATAAGGTCAAGCTGTATTGAATCAATTTGTTTCCTGATAAAAATGGTTTCTTATTCAAATTAAGTTTGTCTTTTGCCTTGTCATTGTTCTTGTTTGGATTTATTTCAAGGATGAATGAGTAAAGAAAAAAATGAAATTTTAGGAATCTTTGTTTTTTTCAGAAAAGGATTTAATTGTCCTTTTTAGTTGGGTTTTTCAATTTTTGGTTTTGCCATCCCTTTAGTGAAAGTGTGGGCTTGGTGTTACAACTTTAAAGAAGTTCCCCAGGAGAGGGGTCTCTGTTCCCCAGGAGAGGGGGTCTGTGTCCCCCAGGAGAGGGGTCTGTGTTCCCCAGGAGAGGGGTCTCTGTTCCCCAGGAGAGGGGTCTGTGTCCCCCAGGAGAGGGGTCTCTGTTCCCCAGGAGGGGTCTCTGTTCCCCAGGAGAGGGGTCTGTGTTCCCCAGGAGGGGTCTCTGTCCCCCAGGAGGGGTCTCTGTCCCCCAGGAGAGGGGTCTCTGTTCCCCAGGAGAGGGGTCTGTGTCCCCCAGGAGGGGTCTGTGTTCCCCAGGAGGGGTCTCTGTTCCCCAGGAGAGGGGTCTGTGTTCCCCAGGAGGGGTCTGTGTTCCCCAGGAGGGGTCTCTGTTCCCCAGGAGGGGTCTCTCTCCCCCAATCCCTCTGCCCACGCTCAGGGGCTCAGCACCGTGTGAGCAGTGCCTTTGTTCCCGCTGGCCTTTGGCTTCAGAGGTTTTTCAAGCAGCTGGGGGCTGTGGGGCTGGTTCTCACCAGCCACCCTTGTGCTTTGCTGGCCCCAGGGAGGTCCAGGGGGGTCTGGGTGTGCATCGTGCACAGAGCTGTCATTTATTGTTTGTGGTTGTCGATGGTTGTCACACTGCTGAGCATCCTTTCATCCACGTTAAACTGAAATTTAACGTGCATGAAATTTGTTGTTTGCCACATTGGAATTCAATGAAAAATTTACAAACTAGTCAGTTCTGGTTTTCCTGTTAGGTTTAGCACAATCACAACAGAAATGCATCCTAGGGAGGAGGTTTCCCTCAAAGATGCTGGATTCCAGGTGCAGTGAAGCACAGAGTGGTGCTGGTTCCCTTCACGGAGCAGGAGCTTGTCCCCAAGAGGAGGAACATGCTGTACTTCCAGAACAACTCGTTGCTCATCCTCAGGAACTTTAAAAAGAAACTATGTTTTAGGGTTGTGCTGGAGAAACAAATAGCCCAGCAAAGCCAAGCCAGCAGCAGACAGAGGAGCTGTCAGGAGGCTCTGGGCAGCGAGTGACAGCCCTTTTCCCTCAGCCTGCAGCCTGCTCGTGCTTGCTTCAGCCCATGGCATAAGGAACAGAGATGCAGCTTCTAACCCTACTGTGCCAATTCTCTTCTCCAGGGTCGATGTTCAAGGGAAAACTGCAAATATCTTCACCCACCACCACACTTAAAAACGCAGCTGGAGATCAATGGCCGCAATAACCTGATCCAGCAGAAGAACATGGCCATGCTGGCCCAGCAGATGCAGCTCGCCAATGCCATGATGCCCGGAGCCCCGCTGCAGCCCGTGGTACGTGCACTCCGGGGTACCCCAGGGGGCTCAGGGCAGGCTTCCACACCGGGGAAATCCCACAAAGGTCGGGAATGGGGAGAGGAATCGACTGCAGTGAAATGCTCCTCTCTATGTCTTTGTGTTGCTTAATTCTGCCTTGCCTGAAGTAATATTTTTAATTAATTTCAGTAATCTTGGGTTAATTTAATTTATCTTTTGCAACTTATTTCTCAAAGTTTGGAAAGTGAGTGATCTGCTTGAGATTTTCGTTTCCTTTGCAATATCACGTGCTCTGGGAAACTCCTGGCTTTGAGAAGATTCCCCTGAGTGAAGGGATGTTTTCCCTTCACTCAAGGGAACTTTCCCAGAGAATTGCTTGCTGGAATGGAGCTTTGGTTTAGGGGGAGTTGGGCTCAGCTTGACCATGGCTGTGCATCAGTCAGTGTGAGCCCCTCAGGCAGCAGGGAGCTGGGGTGGCTCTGTGCCCCAGCCCAGCAGTGGCCGTGTGCTGGTGGGGCTGTGGGACAGGGGGGTGTCCCCACTGAGACCTGTGCAGCACATCATGGTGTGCCCCTGAGCTTCAGAGCAGGGCCAGGTGGCTCTGATAACACACTCTTATTCTGCAGTGGTCAAAAGGCTGCAGGGTGTTTATATTGGTATAAAACAAGCTCAGTAGAAAATCTGTGGGGTAATCTTTTATTGGGTGTACAGCAGACACACAGGTGTCTGTTTGAGTGTATTGGGCTGAAATCAAACATCGATATCTCTTAAGTTACACACTAACAGACTGGTTATCTTAAAGTTCATTATTACATAGCTGATAACACAGTAATGAAAAGTGCAGTTAATTAATAGTGTATTTAAGAGTAATATTTAATTTCCTGTAATATTTGCCAGGTTGTTTTTCATTCACATGGATGGAGAATCATAAGCATTACAGAAATTATACCCATTTACACAACTCTCAGTCTGTTTTCTCCAGTAATCCCTGCATGGTTTTGTTCATTATTTCCAATGTCTCTTGCTTCCAAACAATTCAGTCATTTCCTCAGGAATACAAAAACATGTGCTGTTCTGTGCTGTCTGCCTTAAATTGATATGAAACAGAGAAAGAGTTGTGTTAACTCTGTAGTTGTTTTTCCCTCTAAAAATTAGTTTGGGAAAAAAACCCTAAATGCCTTGAGTAACTGCTTTATTTAGACAGCGAAAGACAAACACTCCTGGCTGAATTTTATTTGGCAGTTACACTGCATTTGGGGGCAGGAGAGTTATTTAATCCTTGCTGCAGTGTAGCAGCTCTGTGTTGGGTTTTCACAGCATTATTTCGGCTCTACACCCAATTACCTTCACACCCACAAGGGCACTTGACTCTTTTTTGAAAACATGCAAACAAACAAAATCATATTGGCATGGGCTCTTTCTTCCGCTGGTTTAATGTTTTAGCCTAACTAAAGCATCTCCCTGATGCAGTGAGTGTCTGAGTATCTGCATGGCCAGCCTGTTGAATTCTGTAAAATTGAACAGTTGTGGCTGTGTGAACCCCCAGGAGCTCCTGAGCCAGCTCTAGCTGCAGCAGGGTCAGAAAAGCTTTGCCTGTGCCTGAAGTTGAGTGTGGTTGATGCTTTGTTGGGGCTCTCAGATGCCTTTTCCCCAAGAGCCAGCATTGTACCTGCTGTGGCCATGTCCCCATGGTAGGCCTGCTCTCTGTGACCCCACAGAGTGTCTGTCATTCATTAGGCATTGCTGGAGTGCAGATGCACCAGGAGCTTGCTCCAGGAGCTGCCGTGTGCTGTGAGCGTGCAGGGGAGCCGGAGGAGGAGAGCCAGCCGAGGCTGCTGGGGTTGCCTGTCCCGTGCTCCCTCTCACGTGCAGCAACTGCACAGGTGTTCCCCATGTCCCATAAACACAACAAATGCTCCTTTCCAGTTAGCAGCAGAAACTCACCATGCTCAGCTCGAGGGGATGGCCACAGGGTTGTTACAGTGACAGCACGGCAAGCACAGATGTTGAGTGTCTCTCCCCTGTCTCCGATTGCAGCCGATGTTTTCCGTTGCACCGAGCTTAGCCACCAACGCGTCAGCCGCCTTCAACCCCTACCTGGGGCCCGTCTCTCCAGGCCTGGTCCCCGCCGAGATCCTGCCCACGGCCCCGATGCTGGTGACGGGAAACCCCGGGGTGCCGGTTCCTGCCGCTGCCGCCGCTGCTGCCCAGAAGCTGATGAGGACAGACAGGCTGGAGGTAGGAGCTGGGGGGTGTAACTTACTCTCAAAAGTGCTATCATTTATTATGTCTTCTAGGTATGAAATACTTTTCTTGTGAAAGCAAATAATGCAGGTCTCACTTGGGCTGGTAATGTCGTGTCTTGGTGCTGGGTAAGAGCGAGGAGTGACCGAGTGATTGTACAGTAAGTTCAGGCTGCCATTCTGCTTCTGACCCTCCTTTGCAGAAGGAAATGAGAATATTTAGAAATGATTAGGGCAGCAGCAAGAGTGCCAGGAAGCTGTTGGTGTGTGCCCAGCAGGTGTTAACACGGTGGGGCACAGGCACTGAGCGCTAGGGAGAGGTGCAGAGCTTCAGCTGCCGGGGTGCAGGATGACTCGGCCTCTCCGGCTCTGACAGACGGTGCCCACGCTCCCCTGCCGGCCTCCCGCACCTGCCTTATCACCCTTGCTACAGCCCTGACAAGTGTCGGTGCTCTCGAGCTGCTGCTCTCCCTTGCTCCCAATCTCTCTTATCTGAAAGGCCTGACAGTGTTTTCGGCACCTTATCGGTGCTGCGGCAGCGTGGGCGGGGAGCCAGGGACGTGCTGCCGGCTGCTGGGAGCGTGGGGCACAGCCCATGAGCACAGCCTGTGGGCACAGCCTGACAGCACACACAGCCTGAGAGCACAGCCTGAGAGCTGAGCCCATGGGCACAGCCTGAGAGCATGGATCACAGCCTGAGAGCACAGCCTGAGAGCACAGCCTGAGAGCTGAGCCCATGGGCACAGCCTGAGATCACAGCCTGAGAGCACAGCCTGAGAGCTGAGCCCATGGACACAGCCTGAGAACACAGCCTGAGAGCACAGCCTGAGAGCTGAGCCCATGGGCACAGCCTGAGAGCACAGCCTGAGAGCGTGGATCACAGCCTGTGAGCACAGCCTGAGAGCACACACAGCCTGAGAGCATGGATCACAGCCTGAGAGCAGAGCCCGTGGGTACAGCCACAAGCCCAGATCGCAGCCCATGGGCACAGCCTGAGAGCAGGTGCTTGGCAGCCGTGCTTGGGTCTGGTGGTTAAAAGGCAGCAGTAGGGGAGGCTGAGCAGCCAGGCTGCCCTGCTGTCACCCTGGTGTGTGCTGGACATGGTGGGGTGTGAGGGCACAAGGCCACTGCCCCCTGCACGGCTGCTGGTGCTCTCCCTTCTGGCAGTGGGTCTGGGCACTGAGCTCGGGGAGCACACTGGGAGGAGCAAGAAGGATCTCTGTTTTATGCAGCCCACTGTATTTGTAACTCTGTTCTTTCTGCCCATGCATCTGCACTAACAGGATTAACTCTCCTTACAAGAGAAATTAATTCCTTTTCCTTAGCTGCATCCCTGACTGACGAGCTGCTGCTCAGAAGGGGTGAGCTGGGAGGAGTGTGGAGGGTCATCTGGCAGCCAGTGTTTCCCGCTGCTACTGTCACTATTCTCAGAGCTCACGTCACCACAGGTCACCCTCCTGTGGGATCACATCATTTCCCTTTTTAGAGATGTTTTCCCTGAGGGAAGCGTTCCCCAAAGCATGCTCAGGTTACAGGGGAGCAGCCGTGCCGAGCTCTGAGCTGGCACACAGGTGGCTGGCTGGAATCACCCAGGGATGTTTCTCCCTTGAGGACTCTGTCTCATGGTCAACACCTGCCAGAGGTGGATTAAAACCAAAATGCAATTAGGTAAATTCATAAATAAATCACAGTGGAATTGGAAATGAGTATGGAGAGGAGGATGCCAGTGGTGGGAACCCTTTGGGTTGTGCTGCCAAGATCAGCTGCTGTGTTTGTTTGTGCTTCCAGCCCTGCAGTGCCTGTGGGATGGTCAGGTTGGGACATGAGGGCTCAAAAGCATCCTGGTCATAAGCAGGACGTACCCATTGTCCCCAGGGAAGCAGGAGCACCCCTTTGTGTGCCCCTCCAGGGCAGCCCCAGTGCTGGCTGCAGGCTGTGACCACTGTGCACAGGGACATAATGATGTCTGGGACTTCAGCGTGTGGGATTTGGCCCTTGGGACACTGCATTCTCTTGGTACTGCTGTTCAGAGAGGTGATGCACTGCTGAGCCAAACTCCTCTGCAGGAGAGGCAGATGCTAGAGTAGCACTCTCAGGGTCACAAAACTGTTTTCCCTTTTGCAAATGTAGTCTAAACAGTGAATCCTGGAGGTGAGAAGATAATTTGCAAATGCTTTCCAGTGCAGTGGTCATTTGATCTGGAGTATCCAAATTTAGTATCCAAACAGTAAACAAGCATGTCATTTTTTATGAACAGCAAAACATTTGAATGTACTTCTTAGGTTACAGAAATGCAAAACGGGTTCTGGAGATCCTGCACGATCTGGCTATTACCTCCCAGAGGAGCCAGCAGTGTCTACCTGCTCTTCAGGGAGCTGCTGCTGTGGCACTGCCATTTGTTATGGCATGATCAGAGCTTTATAAGGCTCCACTCACTCTCCCTTGGAATGAGCTGTCCTGGAGAAAAATAACCACAATGATGTTAGCATCTAATCTTGGAGTATGATTGGTTCTGCTTAGAATTTTAAATATTTATTTTCAAGAGTGATGTACCCTGGCAGGAATTAAGTCAGCACACGTTCTGGGCTACAGACCCAGGCTGTTCCCGAGCTGAGAGCTCTCAGTAGGCACACCTGGGGTTTTCAGGGAAGCAGGCAGACACCACAGCTCTGTCGGGCAGCGCTGTGTCTCCTGAATTATTGTGAGTCTTGGTGAAGTAAGGTCTACTAGCAGTGGGATTGCTTTCCTCTGGATTTCTTACTGACAGCATGCAGGTGTTGGGTGTCCAGTGCCTTCAGCCACTCCTGTAAGGAATCTGCATCTCAGGATGAAAATGTCATGGCTTGAGGCTTTTCCACAGCTTACCTCATACTCCTCCCCTGCAGGAAATACCTTGAACAAAGTGTGATTCTTCAGTGAACTAGAAAAGAAGCAAGGACAGGGAAGTGAGAGAGAAAGGAATTGCCTAACACTTTATCAAAAACAGCTGTTTCTGTTGGAATGCCATCATTTTCTATTAGAAGTGTTCCAAAGTCAGGAGTGACCACAGCCAAGCTGCTGTTTCCTGCTTGGTTCTCATATGCCGTTTTTTGCCAGAAAGAAGCAGCTCAGAAGTTCTTGGAGCTGGTCAGCTGGGGGTGATCAGGACTGTGGCCCGGTGGGGCTGTGTGTTCGAGTGCTCAGGGTGTCCTGGATAACAGCACATCCATTTCCACTGGCTGTCTCAGGTGCCAGGGAAGAGCCAGGAGCTGGGATGTGCTCCGGGAAGGGAAGGGCAGGGCTGGCCCTGGCCCTCCAGTCAAGCCCTGCCCAGCACTGGGGTGAGGGAGAGGGACTCAGCCAAGGCTGGGAGGCAGCTGTGTCCCCACCCAGGTGGCACCTTGAGTCACAGCAGGGCCATCACAGCAAACTAAGCCCAAGCAGGGGAATACAGTGAGTCAGTGACACTGCAGCCCTAACTCAGCGTTTTACAGCAGGCTGGAAATGTACCTGTGCCTCTTCTGTTTATGTTTCCTAACATATTGAGTTGAAAATTATGGTACTAATTGCAGGGCTATTAATAAATAACTAATAAAAGCTCTCCAGATCTGAAAGACCAGACAGCACATCATGCTTTTGTGCCTCTCTTTACTGAAGGAGATGAGTGGTATATTGCAGCATGACCGTGGCAAAAAGTAACCCCATTTCAAAGCTTGCTTTTAAATAAACAACAGTTGGAAATGTTCTTGGTTGTTACCCTCACAGTGGTTGAAAAGCCATTGCTGGTCACACCAGTTAGAAGGACCAGCAGTCCAGGGTTGTTCCTGGCTGCTCTGAGCCCTTGTCCCGAGATCTGTTCAGGAGCACTGGCAGAGGCATTCTTCACCTTAGTGCAGCTACTGTGTGACAGCTCAGAAACCTTACCCTGGACATGCCAAAGGTTATCTCTACCTGCCTATTGCAGTGTTCTGGTCATTCTTTGGTTTTTAACTGGGACTAAATTAGTTCTTCTGTGAATGTATTCTCTCTCTCTATATATAGATGCTTTTATATATGTGCACTTACATGAGTTTGTACATATAATTTCTGTGTTATTAATGGAGTAGTTCTTGCTTACACACGGAGTGGTCTTGAGACCTCGGTTTAGTGGACCACAATACAAGGCAAGGAGCAAAGACAGTCAGCTGCCTTTAGTTCATCCTTTTCTTCATCTTTGGAAGAAAAGGGTTCAGTTTACTGCTAGAACTGCAGATAATCAAAGGAAATTATACATTTTTGTCCATGTGGGAGGCCTTTGTTTGGGTAGAGGACACTGGTTCATGACCCAGAACGTGTTCCTAGGTAATGAAAGAGAACCTCCCCCTCCAGTCCTCCCTGTGTTGTGCTGTCTGGCATGAGTCACTGCAGGGGACTGGACCAGGGAAGGGATCTGGCTGCAGGATTACCTGGCAGGCCAGTGGTTATTTTCCAGCCGAGGAATTTGCCTGAGCTGTTTCTGGCGTGCTGCAGACTCCGTTCTGCAAGCCCTGAGCAAGAGAGGCACAGGGTGAGCAGGGGCCATGGAGGGGCTGGGCCCGGCTCACATGGCTCTGCTGCAAATACACGCCTTGAGTCTGTCAGCACGTGGAACATGCAGGAATGACTCTGGACAAATGTTTTCACACCTGGCCTGGTCCTGGGCCTGCAGGGGGGTCAGTTCATAGCCAGCCTGAATGGGCAGGTGGCACTGGCAGTGGCACGAGGGTTAAACAGCAGCCACAGGACTGGTGTGAAGGGAAACCAAACCACCACCAAATCTGGGTTATTGAAGGGATCGGAGCCAAGGTCCCTGAGGAAATACTGATGATCCAAGCTCACAGGCACCCACCTTGAACAGGAAATTCCACCTACTAAAGGGTTCTATTTTTATGCAGACCCGGTTGCTTTTGTCCCTTTGTTTCCTATGGCCTTTGGAAAGCTGGAATGCTAAGTGTGTTTTGTTGGCAGTCTGGGGAGAACTGACGGTGACAGGAGCCCACGTCAGTCTGTCAGACACAGGGTTTGCACGTGTGGAGAGGGGGCCGGTGTTGGTCACACCGGTGACAGAGTCTGTGTCTGCGGTGCTGGGGTGGCCGGGGCCTGGGGGTCTGTGCGGGCTCGGGGACAGCTGGAGCCCACGGGGACACTGCAGGGGCTGTCACCTGAGCAGCTGCAGTGTCTGAGCCCTCCAGCTCTGTCTGGCTGCTGGCGTGTGACAGCGGGAGCAGGGGCTGCTCCGGCTGTGGCTGCTGCTATTCCCCACCTCCCGTGGCTGCCCAGGGGGATGGATGGGCAGACAGGGGCTGTGCCACCGCTCTGGGCTGTGTGTGTTGCTGTCCCTTGGCAAGCACCTGGATCATGGGGGCACATGGACACAGAGCGGCCACTGCACATTTCAGGAGACAGAAACAGCCCCATGGGTGGCTAAGCAGGAGCCAGAATGACACTTGCTGTGTGCTTGGCTTTGATCACGGTGGGGTTTCGTACTCCTGGACATCAGAATTGGCTCTGGAGAAGCCAGTCTCTGCTGCCAGGTCCCTGAGCCCTCCGTCACACTGCAGTGCACCGCCTGGGCTAGGCCCCCATCCTCGCGGTGCTCTCGCAGGCTTTCAGAAAGCTTGTCTCTGCTCCGAGCCGTGCCTGCATCACCTGTCACCAAAACTAAGTGATTTCCTTTTCCTGGTGTCACAGGTATGTCGGGAGTACCAGCGTGGGAACTGCAACAGGGGAGAGAACGACTGCCGCTTCGCTCACCCCGCCGACAGCGCCATGATCGACACCAACGACAACACGGTCACCGTCTGCATGGATTACATCAAAGGGAGATGCTCCCGGGAAAAGTGCAAATATTTTCACCCTCCTGCACACCTGCAAGCCAAGATCAAGGCTGCCCAGTACCAGGTTAACCAAGCTGCAGCTGCCCAAGCAGCAGCGACTGCAGCTGCCATGGTGAGTGTGGGAGCGCTTCTGGACGTAGTCGTACACTGAGGAGAGGCAATGGTGGACGTGTGTTTGTCCTTGCTAAGGAGGGTGTGTGTGCCTGGGGACCCGGTCACTACACGGTGCAATGAGCTTTCTCAGCATGTGGTGCCAGATCTGCTCTGAAGTAGTTCCAGACCATTGAAGTGTTTGACTAATTTTGCCTGCTGATGTACAGAGTGCCTTTGTGTACCTCCGTGTGTGCATACGTGTGTGCGTGTCTGTACGTGTGGGCTACACGTGTATGTGGTCGGCTGTGTGTCTGTGTGTGGGCAGATGTGTATCTATCCAGCTGCACAGATAGATAAATCCCTATTCAGTTTCTGTAAGTCTGTGTCTGTAGAGGTTTAGTTGGAAGTGGATCTGACCGTGTTACTGCTGTCCCTGTCTGTGTCCCCGCGGGCTGGCGGTGGCTCTCCCGGGCGCCAGTGCGGTCCCATAGCTGTAGCAGCCAGATGTGGGCCCACTGAGGAGCTGTGTGCCGGCAGGGCGAGGGCAGCACCGGGGGGCTGTGGTGGCGGAGGGTCCCGCCTGTGCTGAGCCCGTGGGTGTGGGAAGCGGAGCGCAGCGGGGCCGGCAGGGCCGGCAGGGCGAGGCGGTGGCCGCGGGCTCCCGGCGGGGTCCGGCACGGGCGGGGAGCCGGTGGCCGGTGGCGG